>PVKU01016674.1:0-13816 GCA_004027475.1 Anoura caudifer | reverse complement strand
ACATTTCAGTATCTTGTGTGGAAGTGAGAAAAAAATGACACAATCTTTTTTTTTCTCCAGGATTCCCAGCATTCTCATTGCAACTCAGTGGCTCTGAGAACCAGTCCCTGTGGCCAGGGAACTGTGGTCATTAACTTAGCCTTAAGTCACATGTTCCATTCTGGAACTTGATTCTGGAGCCCCACCAGAGGTGTGCTGCCGGTTGAGAATGAAGGAAGAGAAGGATTCCCATGGGAAACCAGGTTATGATGAACAAAAGATAGAAGTGTGGCTGCTGGGTATCAAAACAAGAGATATTTATAAAATGGAGCAAATTATAACCCTGTTTATACATTGTATTGAAATATTCTTTAGCTGTTTTATAGTTATAAGCCATGTATAGGAATGCAATAATAAGCTCTGCTTTAAAAAAAATGTCTTTCATGTTCTTTATACACTATGTCACTTGAGCTTTCCTGTTACTTTTATATAGTGTAATACTGAAGAATTACAATAGTCACCATTTTTTGAGCATCTTCTATGTGTCGAGCACACCAAGAGCTCTCATTTAATCCTCTTGTCAACTCTGCCAAGAAAACTTTAATATTCATATTTTAGAAATAAGAAAATGAGGATCAGATCAAACACCTTTTTCATGAATACATAGAAAACCTGGTAAAAACTTGTAGACTGTATTAGCCAGAATATCAGAAGCAAAGTCTATAACTCTCAATGGCTTAACACAACAAAAATTTATTTCTTACTCATGGTTCACATCTAAGTGGGCTCATGAGGGGCACTCCTCCACACAATTACTCAGAGACCCAGGCTGACTGCGGCTGTAACATTGCACAGCTGCAGCATCTGGACCAAGCGGCCTTCTCCACCATCATGGCAGACGTTCAGAACAGAGACCTGGAGAGTCACCTACTGGACCAAAGAATTAAATTTTTCGGTCTGCAAGTAGCCTGTATCACTTCCACTTACAACCGATGGTCAGAACAAGTTACAGGGCCTTCACTATACCTATTTTAACTATAAAACAGATAGATATCCTGTCCATAAGACCCTAATTTCTTTTAGGTCTAGCTAGCCTTTTTGTCTGGTGAGCTGCATTTTATTTCTTTATTATAAAATACTGGTTGTTAAAAGATTTCCCTTATAGAAAATGCAGAAAACAATGGTATCAGTTGCTTAGTGATTAAGAGCAGGACCCCAGAACCAGACTTCCTGAGTTTGTATCCTGGCTCTTTTTACTTGCTGTGTGCTCTTGGGTGAGTCATTCAACTTCTCTGGGTCTCAGTTTTGTCCATATGTTAAAGGGAATAATGATAATAATAGAATCTACATAAGAGGGTTATCAAAATTAAATGAGTTCGTTGAAATAAAGCATGAGGACAATGCTTCATACAGTGAGTGCTCAGTAAGTCTTATAATTATTACCAAACCACTTAGCTTTTCCCTGTTTCTCAGCTACAACATGTAACTTCCACCAAAAATTTTGGAAACACATGCACTGGATCACAGAGGCAACCACATAAGAGAAAATGACAGTGTGCATCTCAAACCACTGTTGGGAAAACACTTCAAAGGTCATGTTCAGTTGAAAGTAGTTGAGCAGTGTGGTCTTTATTGGCAAAAGCGAGCATGTGTGCACACACATGTGTTCAAAGTCTAAAATGTCAACCAGCAAGATGTGTGACAATGCACCACTGAAGTTCAACTTTGATAGACCCTCCCCATCTGACCTGTAAGCATTGTCTTGTATATTCATGAATCAAGAAGTAAAACCTAGAAATATTGCAACAACAAACAAACAAACAAGCAAACAAACAAGAAGAAATAGCGCAACAAGCAGCTACCAGGTTGGCCAATGTTGCAACAGGCCAGCGATGTCATGACAAGCAGCGACCGGGATGGCCAATATTGCAACAGGCAGCTCAATAGCCATGTCTGTGTAGGTAAGCACTGTAAGGAGAAAAAATACTCACAATATATTCTCTAATGGAAAGAGCCTAATTGGTTTTGAACATAATATTTATTTATTCATGTTATACAGGGTGGGTAAAAGTAGGTTTACACTTGTTAGTATGTGTATTATTTATTAATTATCGTGTTATTCTCCATGTCAACAACTGTAAACCCACTTTTGCCCACCTCTGTGTTTACTATATCAATGCACAGCAAAAAGTTTGTAAGCAACCACACGAAGTGTTTTTGGTGGTAACCTTAGAGGTGGGTCAGCACTGGTGTTGTCCTTTTCTCCTACCCTACAGTGTGGGACTAATGGGTGACCAGTGGTCCACCTCCCACCGCTTGCTGCCCAGTGACACCTTTGGTAAACATGGGAATTGCCAACCACTTTCGAGAGCTGGTGGGTCTGGCCAGGGCCTGCAAAGCCCCTCCCCTGGAGCTGGCCAAGCTTGCCAGCTCCAAGGAAAGACCACACTGGATGTGTCATTTGACTTTTCTGGAGAGGCTAAGGGCTGGGAGCAGCATATTCCCTTCTGGGCTCCCACCAGCTCTCAGCGACTCTGCAGAGGATTCAGGAACACCATTAACTCTTCACTCCCTCCCCTAGGCGGGTGTGACTGAAAACCACCTACCTGCAGTTTGCCCAATCTGCCAAGGCAGCCTCCTCCCGTTTGCCAGGATCTACTGGACACACACAACTCCCTTTCAGACTGAGAACCCAAAGAAACATTTGTGAGGATTAAATCTTGGCAGACATGCCAACAAACCTGCAGCATTCACTTTAAAATTAAATCTATTTCTGCTTGCCTTCAAGTTTCTGTTTCTTTACATTGAGAGCTCTCATTAAGGCCATGTATCTGCAAGCTCACTATGTCACATAGATAAGAAAAACCCTCAAGACTCAGAGTGCACTTTAAACTTTACTTTAAATAGGTAAGTAGTTCTGAATTAAGAAATTCAAATCTCTTTCTATGTACATTATTTAATAGAAAATGAACAATTAATAGTAACTTCTGTGAGTATAAGGGCCTCAATTTAGTTCTCCTCTATTTTTCCCTATTCATCTTCGTGTCTTTTAAATATATTTTGTACTTTACACATAATTATGGTTTTGTGTCTCTGCTTTAGTACTGGGGGACATCTTGTTCCATCTCCATTTCAAAAAAAAGTTTTATAATTTAAAAAGAATAGTTAGGCATCTTGGAAGCAGAGCATGTAAGTACAGATTACAAAGTAGACACTGACCAAATATCATTGATATTAAGATCTACACAGTAATTTATAATGCTCAGGGTGAGTAGCAAGAAGGAGACGCAAAAACTCCCAGTAAGTGTTCAGAGGTTTTTAATTCTACAGACCAAAATAAAAGTAAGGAATTTATTCAATTAATATTTATGTTCCTTTCACCCAAACACAGGACATTTTCATTAAGTCAATGATACCTTCATTACAGTATTTTAGGTTTGTTTGGGGTCCAGGTTGAGCTATTTATTTTCTAAATGATAGCCCATACAAATGCACTCTGCTTTTTAATAACTGTTTCTGGCTCTCCACAGTCATTTCCTTCACCAAGCTGCATACCTGCCTGATCTACATTTTAAGGTTGGCTACAAACTTCTTTTAAAGTTATAAAACCTGCTTGAGGCCAAGAAGGGACAACATTTAGGGAACATCTCACCCTGGGGAGAGGGGCTGTTGTAAAGATTTAGTTAAGGGGATGTGATGAATTCTGGATGGGGTTCAAGCACAGCACAAGTGAAATTTTGAAGGGGTGGGCATTGGTTTTGGGTGTTGCTGTCTAGAGTTTAAAAAAAAAAAACAACCCAATCACACACCAGGCCCCCTCGTTTCTCTTAGGAGGGTAGTTCCAGTCCTGCCTCCCTTAGAAATTCCAAACCATGTGAGGAGGAGCTGGTAACGGGGAGAAAGGAGGTGTGGAAGGGAAAGAAAGTGAAATAGTTATGGAAGAAACTGTTGGAGAGACAGAAGCAAGAGAAATTTCTAGGGAGTAGGAAGAGTTGGGGGAAAGATCTTTCATATAAGATTGTTTTCAAATCAACTAGGAATAAAACCATAACTAACATAGCCATGAGATATCAAATAATTGAAAATAAGACATTTGTGCGCTCAGGTGTTGACACGGGCAGACCAGCTTGGGCGAGAAGGAAAGCTGGGCCTCAGACAGCTGAACATGGTGTCAAATTGTCCACAGTTTTCTTTTCTACCTTGATGGACATTGTGATATTTTTACACTATCGCTAGCCATCAGAGTCAAGGCTTATTTTCCACAAGTGTGATAGCTGATTTGCATACTTTCAAGTTTATTTTTCCAACTTTTCATTTGGGGATTCTGGATGTGTATCTGAGAGTTACCGTACATACTTTCCTCAGCCTCCCCCGATGCTAGCATCTTACATAAACATAGGACAATGATTAAAATTAAGGGACTAACATTGGTACTCGAGTGTTAACTAAACTACAGACCTTATTTGGATTTCACCATTTTGCCTGTTGTCTCTCTTCTGTTTCAGGATACTACATTGCATTTAGTGGACAGATTAGGTATTGCCGTGGACGGAATGTTTGTGTCCCCCCCAAATTCATAGGTTGAAATATAATTCCCAAGGTGATGGTTATTTGGGGGTGGGGTCTTTGGGAGGTGATCAGAGCATGAGAGTGGAACCTTTATGAATGGGGCCATGGAAGAAGCCAAAGAGCTAGCTTGTTCTCTTTGCACCATGTGAGGAAACAACCAGAAGTTAGCCTTCCACAAGCTGGAAGAGGGCTCCAGCCAGAACCCAACCATGCTGGCGCTACCACCTGGGACTTCTAGCTCCCAGCACTGTGAGACATAAACTTCTGTTGTTGCTGTCCAGTTTATGGTATTTTATTATAGCTGCTCGAGCTGATTAGGACAGCTTTCTATTACTGCAAATTGCCACAAACCTAGCAGCTTCAAACAGCACATTAATTATCTCATAGTTTCTCTCTGGGTTAGAAGTTTGGGCACAGCTTCACTGGATCCTCTGCTTAGGGTGCCCCAAGGCTGCAATCAAGGTGTTAGCTGGGCGGATCTCATTTGGAAGCCAGATGTCAAAGAATCTGCTTCCAAGCTTACTCTGGTACTGGCAGAATTCATTCCCTTGAGACTCTGGGCATACCTCAGAGATGTTACGGGTTCAGTGCCAGATGACTGCAATAAAGCAAGTTGTAATCTTTTTGCTGGCAGAGGGTCTTGCCTTCAATGTGTAAAAAAAATGCAACATTTGTGAACTGCAATGAAGCAAAGCACAATAAAATGAGGTGTGTCTGTATAGGACCAAGGGCCCTGACTTCTTGCTGGCTACCACCACTGAGCTGCCCCCAGCTCTGTGCCCAGTGGGCCTCCCAAAATGACTGCTGACTTCTTCAAAGGCAGATAGGAAGAGAGCTCTTTTGAGTGAGCCTTCCAGCAATGTGGAGTCTGTGTAAGGTAATATAACCACTGAATGCCATCCCATCACCTTTGCCATATTTGATTGATTAAAAACAAGTCAAGGAGAAGGGACCACAAGGGACTGGGATCCTGATGGCCACTATAGGCTCTGTCCTCTACAATTGTCACATCTCCTTAGTCTCCTCTAATCTTTGATAGTTACTCAGTCTTCTTGTCCTTCATAAACTTAATACTTTTGAAGAATACTGGTCAGTTATTTTGTTGATTTGTATACTTTTAACCATTGTGGTTATTATAGTTATATCTTCTTCCCAAACATTGTACTACCAAATAATAGTACTGTCTCCTGTATCTGTCTCTTTGTTTTTATTTCCTGTGAGATTTTGAAGAAGAGACCACCAAATCAAGCACAAGACACCATATTGAGAAGTAATGGATAGGTAAGGGAAACAAAAGAAAAAAATAAACAAATGGGACTACATCAAGCTAAAAATTTTTTGCACAGCAAAGGAAACCATGAACAAAATAAAAAGACAACCCACAAAATGGGAGAACATATTTGTTGATACATTTGATAAGGGGCTAATATCCAAAATTTATAGAACTTATAAAACTCAACACCAAAAAACCCAAACAACCCAATTAAAAAATGGACAAAGGACCTGAATAGACACTTCTCCAAACAGGGCATACAGATGGGCAATAGATATATGAAAAGATACTCAATATCACTAATCATCAGAGAAATGCAAATTAAAACCACAATGAGATACCATCTCACTGTCAGAAATGGCTATCATCAATAAATCAACAAATAACAAGTGCTGGTGAGGATGTGGAGAAACTGGAACACTTTTGCCTTGTTAGTAGAAATTCAGATTGTCACAGCCACTGTGGAAAGCAGTGTAGAGATACCTCAAAAAATTAAAAATGGTTTCTGCCTTTTGACCCAGTGATCCCACTTCTGGGAATATATGTGAGGGAACCTAAAATACTAATTCAAAAGAACATAAGCACGCCTATGTTCACTGCAGAGCCATTTACAATCGCCAAGAAATGGAAGCGGCCCAAGCATCCATCAGTAGCTGAGTGGATAAACAACTATGGGACATTTACACAATAGAATACTACTCGGCCATAAAAAAGAAAATTTTACCCTTTGTGACAGTATGGATGGGCCTGGAGAACATTATGCTAAGTGAAATAAGCCAGTCAGAGAAGGACAAAGACTGTGTGATTTCACTCAAATGTGGAATCTAGTGAATAAACTGAACTAACAAGCAAAATAGAGACAGACTCATAGAGAGCAGGATGACAGCTAAGGGGTGGGATGGGGTGGGCAGTTCTGGGGTGGAGGGATTGAGCAAAAAGTAAAAAGGACTCATGGACATGGATGACAGTGGGGTGATTACAGGCTGGAGGGTGGTATAAGGGGACTAAATGATAATGGAAAAAATACAATAATAAAATTAAAAATATATATTTAAAAACAAGTAATGGATTATATAAATAATGTTATGAACCTAGAAGAATCTATGGTTCTTCATAGATTCACATCTATGATAAAAAATTATAAAATTAGGGGGGGAATCTGGCTTCAGAAGCATAGTGAACATTGTTTTTTCCTCTCTGCAAGACCTCCCTGACTCGCAGTTTGTGCAGTTCAAACATGGAGAACTCCATTCTCAGCTCCAGCAGGGGGCACATCTGTTAAGCCTGTCAGAGCCCCCACCACAGTTCAGCGATTGGCCCCTGATACAATCAGAGCCACTTGGATGCTCAAATGAAAGTCTTTCTGGGGCTCTTGAAAAGGAGCTAGGCATAGTATGCTCAGGAATTTTACCTCATAGGATATAAGCCTGGAAATAGAGTAAGCATTCTGCTATATGTATTAAATAATATTAGGTTTTGCTATGAGACAGAAAACCCAAATTTACAATAATTTAACAAGATTGAAATATATATATATATTTTTTTCCTTATGTAAGTAGAAGCCTAAAAGTAAGTAATTCAGGGCTGTGTGGTGGCTCCAAGGTCACCAGAGAGTGGTTTCTTTCTCTCTTGCTCCATAATCCTTGATAATGTGGCTCTACCTGGTGGTCCCACATAGCTGCCTGAGCCTCCAGGCTGTAGGGAGGAGGACAGGGTGAAGAGGTGTCCTTGAAGGACACTTTCTGGAAATTGCTCATGATGCTTCTACTTGTATTCCATCGGCCCAAACTTAGTCACACTGCTATACTTAATTCCAATAGAGGCGTGGAAATATAGTCTTTATCTCAGGAAGTTTTGTGCCCAGTCATAAGCCAGAGGTTTCATAAAAAGGAGTAAGGGGGAAAAAAGCTATGGGAGCACAGTGAGATTTCTCTGCTTTATCTTCACAAAAGAAGGGCCTGACTGGGAACAAAGCCTGTCCAGAAGGAGCCGTGTTGAAAGATGAAAATAAATCAGTCTTGCCCGGATGATATCTTTGAACCTCTGGATTCAGCTATGCCTGAAGCCCAACTACCTCTACTGCAACAGAGAGGTCTGGCCAGGTAACTGGGCAAGGGTCAGGGACTTCCCAGAGGAGTTGGAAAGTGTCAAGGTGACAGATTGAAATTGCAACTGAAACTGTGTGACAGGCTTCCGTATCCCTGGGGTGGGGTAAACAACTAACATGGCTTACAATGCAGCTTGCACAGAGCATGCGTGGGTTGAAAAGGTCACCACGCACTTGTATCTTGGAGATGAGCATGGTGATACTTTACCCCGGGCAGAGACACTGTGCCCCTGCACAAGGCTAGAAACCCTCCTACCGGCTTCTGGAGCATGGCAGCAAGAGGAGGGGCAGAAACAGCGTGCAGGCTGAGGAGCATGGTGGATACCAGCCTAGATTGGCCTGCAACCTGGCCACATTTCATAGCATGTGTAATTTGGGGGTGAGAGATTTAAAAGAAGGGGCACGTAGAAACGTGGCCCTTTTTGCATTCCCCTTGCTTGTGCAGTTGGGAACCAGTGCAGAGACTGAGTCCCACAGGCGGGATACGTGCCGCATCAGTGGTGGGCCTGTGGGATGCTGTAGCCCGTGCTCACAGCAAAGGTCCCAGATCGCTCCCCTTCTCTCACTCTGAGAGCAGCGCACAGACTCTTGGGCTGAAGACACTCACTGGCTCTGGAGGTGCAAGTAGCCTTGGGTGCCATGGCCTGCTGCGGATCTGACAGCCCGCTCTGGCTGTGGGAGAGGGAGGAAGCTGTAGTGAGGAAATGGAGATGTCAGCTGCACAGTGTGCAACCCAGAGAGAGAGAGAGCGCGCCTGGAGCTGGAGACAGGGAGATCCCTTCACATAACAGCGTTGGACACAGATAAGAATGGAGGGGAGCCTCAAGGCATGGATTGGATTTCAGCCTTTTTGGGAACAAGGGGATTTCTGTGCTTTGCAGAAGAGATTGGCCTCAAGCCAGGGTGACCCCAGCTTCCCCAAATGGGGCAATCTTTAACAAAACCCTTTTTCCTTTCCCACCAATTATTGTGTTCCGGTTGGGTATGGCAGCAGGTGGCAGAATCGCAGTTTGTTGGGTAACACCACCACTTAACGGTAATTACTTTCTTTCCTCCAGCCCTTCCTCTTATTCTCTGCCCCCGCCCCCCCCCCAACTTAAAAGAAACTTGATTGATACAGATGGGAGGATTCTCCAAAGAGCATAGAAGGTCATTATTTCTTTGTCCTCTTAGGGTCTCCAATTCCTCTCACAGTTGCTCAGAATGGTAACTGAGTTTCCCCTTAAACCTCCCAAGGGCCAAATTATGCATCTCCACGCTCCATTTCCTTTTAGCTTAAAGGAGAGGGTACTGCTGTGTTTCTTAAAATTTGCCTTCTTGGATTTGATTAAAAATTTAAAAATCTATTGGCTTAAAATTTTCTACTAAGACTCATGACTGGAATTCTCTGCCCTACCTGTTCTAGATTATATGTATTTTATTTTTAACAAATGCTTCTTAGAAGTCTTCACCTAGTCAGTAAAAACTCTGTCAAATAGCTTGGCTGCATACCCACCTCCTTTTTCTCAATTATGACTTTTATTAACGTTAACCGTATCTGTGGGAATTAGAGCTTAATGGATTTCTCCCTGTTGTTTTAAGAATCCTGCCATAAAAGGTCTCATTTTAAAGGGTTCCAAACAGTTGGTCAGCAGCACAATGTTTTTTAAGAGTAACTTTGCTAATAGCATCAATTTGTCTAGTCTGTTCCCTTGGCATCTTTTTTCTGGATCTTTCTGTTGAATCAGAAGATTAAAAACATTAGGTTTGGACGGTTTCCTATCAGATTCTAAAAGTATGGTTTTCACTTAAATTATTATGCTTCTCCGTCCCTCCTTATATCAGTAAAGTGATTAGGAGTGTTACCAATTGCAATTCTCAGGCTATGAAATTTGGCTTTTTGAATTTAAATTATGCTGCAGCACCATATGGCGGAGGAGAAAGGAGCGCTCAATTTCTTATCTAACAGAAAGTTCCTCTCAAGCAAGGGAAATTGCCTTCACAGTCCAAGTTTCACCAGCTCTCTGAGGCTTAGCATTACCTGCTGCTTCCAAACACATATATCCGGGATTTTCTTAAGCTACTGTGATAAAGTTGCCACAAACCATCAAAGATGAGGCAAAGCCATGTGAGTCAGCTACTACCCTTCTTCCCACAATTGGCTGCTGCACTAGCTATGAGTACCACATTTCAGAAATGGGAGAGATCTGGGTGTCTTTCACTTCCATGCATTTTTTAAAAAATTATTTAACTTGAGGCAGAGCCATGTTATAGAACATCATTCATTTCCCCCAGAGCATAATAAGCAGTTGCTACCAGCCTAATGCAATTATGTTTGGGAGCACCATGGGGACTCCTAAAGCTTCTGAAGCGCAAGGTCAAATTCTACAAATGTCCAGGTATGCAGGGGGGGATGCTGCTAATTTATGGTTATGGGGCCTGAGCTTTCTCTGAGTCTGTCACAAATTAATGGAACGCAGGGAGCTACACATCCTCTTTAGGATTATAAATGGGATCCTGACATTTTAGACTCTCTGCCATTGTAGTGACTGAGTATCCTTTCTCTTACACTCGATATGAGGGACACCTCACTGCCTAATGAGATAGTGAACTTCTACTTGCTTTCTCTCTGGTCAGTGTCAGGATAATTCAGAGACAGCAGTGGGTGGAGATCTTTCTTGGCTAGCTTGTTAGCTTGTGTGTAAAGTAAGCAAGGTCCTCTTATATAATGGTGGCAATGGATGTCTCCTCTCCTCGAATTCACCGTCTATCATGCCCCTCTGCTCCTGGTGGCTGACCTGGATGGGCGACATCCACATGGTTCAAGCCTTCTGGCTGCTGCCTGGGGTTGCCAATGGTGAGGATTGGCAGGTGAGGTTGGGATATTTATTGCCCTGGCATCTTTTTTGTGGGGTCACCAGTGCTGGCACACAACAAATCTCCTGCCAGGTGGCCCTGTCCTCACAGTTCTTCCTCTGATTTCTGGCAACTTCTCTTATTCCCTGCCCCTTCAGGCTCTGAACCTCCTCCCTGCTGTTACTAGTCCTGAATATTACACTAATTCTGCCTACACTCATAAATAATCCATTTCTTTTTTTACTTAATTGATGGATTTTAGAGGGAGAGAGTAAGGGGCAGAGAGAAAGAGATGGAGAAACATAGATTTGTTGTTCACTTATTTATGCACTCAGTGGTTGATCTCGTATGTGCCCTGGCTGGGGATCAAACCTGCAACTTTGGCATATGGGATGACACTCCAACCAACTGAGCTACCTGACCAGGGCAGTAATCCATTTCTTAAATTCTCCTCCAATTACTCAGTTTCAGTGTGTCTGTGTTTTGTTCATTTTCTTTTGTGCCTCTTTCACATTCTCTCATTCTAATGGAAAATACTCATAGTCTTGCCTCTTAAGAGCCTATAAAAAACCTTCAGCTTTGCTTGTACTTCCTTGCTTTCTGCTCTTTTGCTCTTATTTCCAGAAGGGTGTAGTAATGCCCCCTGTTGGCCAGTTTCGCCCCACTTCTGACTTGCCTCTGTCCGGTTGAAAGGCATTATAACTTTAGATCATACATACAACCTTTTAAGAAATTGGGGAAGCCTTCGAACTCACTGTTCCCTGTCATAAAGACAATCTCTAAAAATAGATTTTATTGAACTCAGTCTTTTAAAATTAAATTTGATTGAACCTGTTTGGCATGGATATAACCTTAGAAATCCAATATGCAATTGCTTAGTGACACCAAAGTATCTACTCTTTTGGTTAGTATAGTTTCACTTTGATTCTTTTGAGATAATTGTCTTTTTATGTAAGATGGATAATTTATTTTCTTAGGCACACATTGGCCTACAAGAAGAAAAATACCAATGCACCACGCTTGTGATAAAAAATGATCCTGATATGGGTACTCATGTTTAGGCTATTCAAAATCAGGCAAGGTTGTTCAAGACTGAATTAAACACTACATACTTTTTAGTATAAGGATAGTATATGGTGCTTTAAAATACTGGTAAAAGTGTTTTGAATCCTTGATATTCTGATGATGGCTTTGGGCCAAGAAAAGGGCTACATTTACTCAAATGGAAAAAAGGTTTGTGGCAGATGTTATAAATATCCCAGTCACCCCACTGGGTCCCGTGGAGGTCAGCTGCCCACTTCAGTGGGGAATTCCTATACTGACAATCAACTTCCTTCCTCCAGCTCCTCTCTGTCAGTGGGGTTGTGCTGGGCCCATGAGAGGAGAATGTCCACAGGGCCCTGGGGGATTTAATGCCCCAATAGCAACCCTCAGCCTTGAAGGGACAGGAGTGGAAGGATCAGTACCCACATCTCCTCGTCCCTTCAGAAGGGACAACTCTGAGATGTGTACTACACAGGTGCTCAGTGGGTCCCCAGCAGGACTGAATCCGGTTGCCCGCAGCAGTAACTTGCTAATGAACACATTTTACAGGTTTTCCTCCCTTTCAGGTCTCATGTTCCTGCTATTTCACTGTGTTTCCTCTGATCACCTCCCAAATCAACTATTTGCATCCAAATTCCTGTCTCAAGGACTGACTTTTAGGACAACCCATTTAGGACAGAAGAGTCTAGAATAACAATCAGAGATAAGAAATAGAGAATGAGCCCGGCTGCTGGTGTGGCTCAGTGGAGTGAGTGCTGGCCTGTGAGCCAAAGGGTCACCAGCTCAATGCTCCATCAGGACACATGCCTGGGTTGCAGGCCAGGTCCTTGGCTGCACGCAGGCCAGAGGCAACTAATCGATCTCCCTCTCTTTCCCCCTCCCTTCCCCTCTCTAAAAGTAAATAAATAAAACCTAAAAAAAAAAAAAAAAAAGAAATACAGAATGATAGATTGTGCCATTTTACGCTTCAAGAAAGCAGTATCTTTTATGTTCTTCTGAATTGTCTCTGTCTTTAGATTATATACTGTTGAGAACATTGACTATTCTAATCCGTTCTATAAATCTCTTCTTGATAAATATTTGATAATAATGACAATTCTAAGATTATGCTATTTATGGTAGCCATTATCATATTGAAGGGGAACAATTACCGCAAAAGAGCAAATAAAGTTCTGCCATTTTTTAAAAAGGCAATCGTCATTAGCTCTCTTTCAGCCATCTCTAAAACTTAAAAAAGCCAAAACCAAAAATCATTGTCTCCCTCAGATGAGCACCGCTAGGTGATGATAACTTTCTACCATTGTGTTCAATGCAAACTGAATTCCTTCTCAGGTATCTTGTCAATTTTTCGTATTCCCCTACTCCCATCAGGAGCCTCGGTGGGATGACCACAACACACATGCGTGGTTCCACTAGACAGCAACCCACTTCCACCGAAGGCACACTGAGGGTGTGTATCTGCACACAGAGCTCATTCTTACCATTGGGAACTGGCCGGAGACTGTGGGGGCTAAAAAAATAGTAATACTTTTCTCTCACCTTCTAAGTTCTTCTGGCTGGGCTAATAACCAAATTAACAGAGGTCCACAGGAGAAAATCAAAATTTAATACATGTGCATGGAGAATTCCCATAGACATGAGAAGTCCATGAAAAGTCTCAAGACAGTGAGGCAACGATTAGGTATGTAAGACGTTTGGGTCAAAGGGGAAGAAGGGGCGGGGAATGGGGTATTAGATTTCAGAAGTGACAATGGCTGATTTACAGGCAGTTGATGAAGAGTTGAACACACAGAGCAGGAAAATCCTTCCGAGGTGCCTGGGAAACAAGGGGACACAGTCAGGGATCTAGCTGACCCTGCCTGAGGCCCTCTTGTTTGGCCTGCTTAATTCAGATTAGGCTAAAGCAAACATCCTAAAATCTCCTTCCTCAAGTAGGTTTTCCCTATCAGAATCTTTTGGGTAGGAAAAGGGGGAGGGTGAAAGGTTCTTTCTGAGTCTTTTGTTTCTTA
>PVKU01016673.1:0-13813 GCA_004027475.1 Anoura caudifer | reverse complement strand
GTCCACTGCAATTTTCGATAATCTGTTTTCAAATATGCTGTGTTTCTGGTGTCTGTTTGCTGTGCTGCTTTGAAAAATGTCCCGGTTTAAGACTGCTTAGTAGGTGGTTTTATCTGTATATTTGCTATGCAATGATAATCCAGTTGTAATGATTCTACAATTTCTTCAGATTAGGTATTCAGGACACAACACCCATCATTGGAATTTAGATGATTAGGGTTCCTCTTCTGGTTGGCATTTCTCTCTTGAGTCTTCACATTAGTCATAATGGGCTGCCTCAGACTGAAAGTCAAGTTCAGTTTCAAGATTGCTACACATGCCTCTTGTCCTGGGACCAGTGACTTTCCAGATCATGGTATTCTCAGCTCGATGGCAGAAGGACAAGAAGCCTGTTTTACTTTCAATATATTCTTGAATCTTCAAATTAAATATCATACAAATATTAAAACTTATTTTTCAAAATCACACAAGGTTAGAACAGCACACCTGTCTTAATACATTGCCAAACATTGTTTTCTGAATACCAATTACTTTATAGTTCCCGTATCTATTAGACATCTATTATTCTCCATAGGTTTGAGATGTGAGGACTCCCAATGAAATCTTACAATAATTAAAGCTAAATAAGGGAGTTGTCTATAACAGGGCTATCCAACATAACTTTCTGTTATTACAGGAATGTTTTATATGTATATTGTCCAATACATAGCTAATGAGCACATTTAGCAGCTGAGATATTGAAAATACATTAGCATGAATGGGAGTCTTACTTTTTAATTTTATTTTATTTTAATTAATTCAACATAAGTAGCCACATATGGCTGGTAGTTTTTGTATTAAAGAGTGCAGATCTATACCAATGACATTTAAGACAACTACCTAATTTGGGGACCAGTCAACCTCATGGTAAAATGTAAGCAACAAACAAAAAAAAATCCTGCATAAGATGTTATTTCTACTTAAATTCTCTCCTTTCAACAGGCCAAACTTACACACAAGACTGGTAAGAAATTTCCTCTTTGGTGTTCTACAGTGTGGAAGATATGCATTTCTCATATTCTGTTAAATGTCAAACGTTAATCTGATTTTAAATCACGTACTTGGAAATAAAACAACATGCCATACCCTTACCATAATCCACCTTATATTGTATACTCATCAGTATATCGCACAGATTACAAATAAGAGGACATTTGACTCAGTGCTAGTTGTTTAAATAAGATACTGTGATACAGTTGAAGTGCTGGTACTGCAATGATATGTATTCTAAATATTGTCTTGGTGGTAGTCAGTAATGTAGGATATCAGCAGCTTTCATACTGTGGTGAACACAATAAAAACCACATGCTTATTCTCAGCATATACTTAGCATAAGTATAAAAAAGACCACTTCCTTTGCAGCTAAAGAAAACTTTTTCTTTAGCTTGGCTCATCACAATCTCTGTACAGTGGTTACCATTTTATTTCCTTCTTTGTTCCTGAATTATGCATTTACCTAACATGACTGACAGAGACTATTACTATGAATTTTTAATCCATAATCCAATCTCTGAGTGGAATGACCTCTATGGTAATAGGCCAGAATATGAAGCTTCAAAAGCTAGCCCTGGAGGTTGAGTATGATAGTCTTCTGTGGCCTTCAAAAAAATCAATACCTATATCTTAATTCAGCTAATACAATGAAGGATTTTTTATAGTAAGTATAGGAACTTGAAAATCACTTTTAAAGATCATGAAATAGGCTTTCCTTCCAGCCTTGAGTGAGGCAGAGACTCAGGTTGGTGGGTGGAGCAAGAGGCACTGCACATCAGTTAGAGGCAGGTGCAGCTGCTACCCTTGTCCCTGCTATGACTTCTCCAGCCTTTCTGTGATTACCCCTCCAGCTGCTAGGCACCAGTAAGAAAGAGGAGGAGTCTAGAACCTCCCACTGATACACAGAGTCAATGGGGAGATTTATTTCATTCCAGCCTTTGGTCAGAAGAGAAGGATTATTGTGGACCAGTGTTCTACCTGTCAATTCCAGATTATCTCTCTTTAGTATTGAAGAGCCCTTGTCAGTGCCTTCCTGTGAGTGGCCAATAATGCCAGTGTTTGAAGATAGTATTTAGAGAGAAGCAGCAAGATGGCAGAGTACTGAGTGGAAGCCATACTAACATCCTCCAAGGACCAATCAGGGATTGCAAGTAAATTTTAGAGAAATTACCCAGAATAAACAACTGAATAATAGCAAGAGAGAAGCCATATAACCTCAGACAGACAGAAGAACCAGCCTCAGAACCAGCTGTCTGTTAAGGAGTGTGGTGGAGACTTGAAAGAGCTGGCTGGACACCCACAGGCAGCAGCACCGGAGGGATAAATAAATGGCAGGTTAGCCACCCTTGAGAAGACTGGGGTCTAAACCCTAAGTTGTGATCCTCAGCCTAGAACACCAGAGCCCAAAAAGTATACAGATAACTACAGGTGAAAAGCATCAGGGTTGCTCTCTGACAGAGATGGACAGCTGGAGATGTAAAGAGCTGTTTAAAGAGGCAATGAACAAATTTTATTTTGATGTCACTTATCAAGGTAAAAGCAAATGTGGGAGCAGAGTGGGCTGGAGTCCCCTGAGGAGAGACTGGAGATGGAAGTTTTGGGGAAAGTGAAGAGAGAGTAGCCCCAGGGAACCTGGTGCTGAGTCATCCTCCAAACTGTGGCAGCCACTGTGCTCAGGCAGACCACCCCCCTCCAAGAAGCAGCAGCATGAAGAGAAATAACAACTACTCCCCCAAGACAGACTCTGCCCTGGATCTGTGTTGCTTAACCTGACTGCTGAGTGCAGAGAGGCTAGATTAGTAACTAAAGGTTAGAGCCACAGACATAAATCTCTGGCAAAGGTGGGCAGAATGCACTAGAGATACTTGAAGAGAGACTGAGGACAGAGATGTCGGGGAGTGTGTGTGGAGAGTGCATAGAGAGTAGCTGCAGGGAACCTGATGCTTAGTCATGTCTCATACTCTAGCAGATATCCTGCTTAGGCAGACCAGTCCCCTCTGAGCAGCAGCAGCTTGAGGGGAAACAATAGCCCCAACCCCAGGGGTAATTCAGCCCCTACCCATTCGACTTAAGCTTACAGCTGAGTGCAATGTGACTAATTGACAACTGAAGGAGACAACTATAGACAGCAGATCTCTGAAAGTCTCAGAGCAGGCTGCCTAAGGTCAGATGGGGTCAACATCTGACACCATGAGAGGCAAATACACAGAGAAAAAAACAGAGGTAAATACTAAAGGCTACTAAGACAATATCCACTGTGGTCTTCTCCATGATTAGTGATATTTTTTTCTTGAATACATTTTTAATGTTCATTTCTTGTCCACCAAGTTTTTGGATAATAACTTACAAGAATTTAAACTATACTTTACTTCTTTCCTTTCTTATAATAGTCATAATCTCTTTATACCCTATCTATACTTGTTCATTTGCCATTGATACTGAGAATGTGGAGGGGCATTTTTCTGGATGTGGGTTTGTTCCCTGGGCTTTGTGGTTTTCTTCTGGTGGCACCTGCACAAAAGCATACAAAGCATGGTGGGCAGAAAGACACTCAGTCAACCAGATGGAGGAAAGTATGAATCAAAGAATGATCCAACACACTTGAAACACAAATACATCCAGAAAGCCAATATAAACAGCATACCAAGACCTCTGAGTTCAGGGGATCAAGGAGATTGCATCCCTGAATCTCACAAGACTCTTACCATAGAAATTCACACCACAAACTCAGGGAGTCAGAACAGATGAATTAAAGAAGCAGAAGCTAACAAGAAGAGTCTCACAAAAAATGGGCGCACACACACACAGACAAATGAAAGGAAGAAAGGAAACCTCAGAAAGAATACTAACTAAAACACAGGCAAGTCAACTATCATATTGAGTTCAAAGCAAAGGTTAAAAGGAAGCTTAAAGAGCTCACTGAGAATTACCAAAAACTACAGGGAAACTACAATAAACTCATTGTAAAATACATCAACATGAAAAAGTAAATAGAAGCTATCAACAAGGGCAAAGTAGAAATGAAGAATAAAATTTCTGAATTGAAGAACACAGTAGAAGGAACCAAAAACAGGCTAGATGAAACATTGGATCAAATCAGCAAGCTGGAGGACAAGGTAGAAAAAACAGCCAGAAAGAACAAGAAAATGAAAAAGGAGTCGGAAAGAATGAAGAAGTGGTAAGGGAACTGCAACACAATGAAAAACATAATAATATTTGTAAAAAATGGAAAACAGAAAGAGAAGAAGAAGAGCAAGGAATAGAAAACTTGTTTGTAAAATTAATGATAGAATCACACAATATCAGGAAGCACAAAGAGTCCCAATCAAGAGGAACCCAAAGATGACTACTCCGAGACACCTCATAATTAAATGGCAAAATGTCAAGGCAAAGAAAGTATTAAGTGCAGCAAGGGAGAAATAAGATGTAACATAAAAGGGAGCCCTGATAAGGCTAGCAGCTGACTTATCAATGGAAATGCTCCACACCAGAAAGGAATGGCAGAAAATATTCCAAGTAATAAAACACAAACGCCTGCAACCAAAACAACACTATCAAGCAAGGCTCTCAATTAAAATATCAGGCAAGATAAAGAGATTCCCAGACAAAGGAAGCCTTAAATAATACACCTCCATTGCAAGATATGCTAATGGGACTGTTTTAAAAAAAATGAAGAAAAAGAGTGTGAGAAAGGAACACAGCTACAAAGGAAGCATATGGTAATGAATAAGTACTTATCGATAATAACCTTAAATGTAAATGGATTAAATGTTCCAATCAAAAGACATAGAATAGATGAATGGATAAGAAATAAAGATCCACACATATGCTGTATACAACAGACCCGCCTCAGAAGAAACAATTTACACAGATTGAAAGTAAAGGGTTAGAAAAAATATTCCAAGAAAATGAACAGGAAAAAAAAGGCGAGATAGTAATATTCATATCAGACAAAATAGACTTCAAAGTCAGGACCATAAAAAGAGAACTGGAAAGACCTTTCACAATACTCAAGGGAAAATACATCAAGAAAACACACATAATAAATATATATGCATCTAAGCACCACAATAATAGTAGGAAATTTTAACACCCACTGTCAAAAATGGATAGATTTTCCAAACAAAATATCAAGAAAGATATTGCAGCATTGTCACAATGTCCTAGATCAAAAGGAATTAACTGAAATATAGAGAGCCTTTTAACCCAAACAAATAAAAATCATATTTTTTTCAAATGCACATGGAACATTTTCAAAGATATACCACATGACAGGAAACAAAACAAGCCTCAACAAATTCAAGAAAAATGAAATCATGTCAAGCATTTTCTCTGCACACAAGGGACTGAAACTAGAAAACAAACTAAAACAAAAGACAAAACTAAAAAAAAAAAGACAAAACAAATTCATGGAGATTGAATAACATGCTATTAAACAATGAATGGGTTAATAATTAGATCAAGGAAGATATCAAAGTGTTTCTGGAAACAAATGAAAATGAACACACAATCCAAAACTTCTGATACACAGCAAAGACAGTCCTGAGAGGGAAGTTCATAGAGATACAGGCTTACCTAACAAAGATAGAAGCATTTCAAGCAAACAGCCTACCCCTACCCCTACAAGAACGCAAGGAACAACAACAAAGACAGCCCAGAGCAAGTAGAAGGAAGAAAATAGCCAAGATCGGAGCAGAAGTGAACAATGTAGAAACAAAAGGAAAAAATGTAAGGATTAATAAAATCAGGAGCAGGTTCATTGAAAACATAAACAAAATTGACAGGCCTTTAAGCAGACTTATCAAGAATAAAAAGGGAGGACACAATTAAACATGAAATAGAAGAGAGTATAACTGATACCACACAAATACAAAATATTGTAAGAAATTACTATGAACAACTATATGCCAAGAAATTTGAAAGCTTACGTGAAATGGACAAATTTCCAGAAAAAAAATGTACTCTTCAAAAACTGAAAGAAGAAAAAGCAGAATGCCTGAACAGACCAATAACAGCTGATGAAATTGAAGCAGTAATCAAAATTGCCAAGCACACAAAACCCTTGAACCTATGGTTTCATAGAAAAATTCAACAAAGTTTTAAAGGAGAACCAACCTGTATCCTTCAGACTATTCCACAAAAAATCCAAGAACGCAGAAGACCCTCAAACTCTTTTTATGAAGCCAGCATAACCCTAATTCCAAAACAAGAAAAAGGCATAAAAACAAAAGAAAACTTCAGGACTATATTACTGATGAACATAGACACTAAGCTCCTCAACACAATATTGGCAATCTCCATCCTGCAATACATCAAAAAGATCATACACCATGATCAAGTGGCATTCATCCCAGGGGGCAAGGATGGTACAATAATTGCAAATCAATAAACATTATACATTACATAAAATGAAAGTGAAAAATCACATGATCATATACATAGATGCAGAAAGAGCATATGATAAGGTGCAGCACGCATTTATGATAAAAACACTATGCAAAGTGGGAGTAGAGAGACCATTCTTCAACATAATAAGGACTGTATATGAGAGAACTAGAACCACTATTATAGTCAGTGTCCAAAAACCAAAAACTTTCCCACTAAGATCAGGAGCAAGAATGTCTACCTTCACCACTTCTATTTAACATAGTATTGGAAGTCATAGCTACAGCAATCAGACAAAAAAAAGAAAAAAATGCATCCAAATTGGAAAGTAAGAAGCAAAATGTTTATTGTTTGCAGATGACATGATAGTGTCCACAGAAAATCCTACAGACTCGATAAAAAATCTACTGGACCTTATAAGTGAATTTGGCAAAACAGCCAGATACAAAGTCAATACTAGAAATCAAAGGCATTTTTGTACACCAAAAAAGAAATATCAGCAAAAGAAATCAGGAAAAAAATCTTATTTGATATAGCAACAAGAAAAATAAAGTACCTAGGAATAAACCTAACCAAGGAGGTAAAAGACCTGTACTCAGAAAACTACACAACACTGAAGAAAGAAATTAAGGAAGAAACAAATAAAGGGTAGCATGTACTATGCTCATGGATTGGAAGAATTAACATGATAAAATAAACAACTACCCAAAGCAATTTATACATTCAACGTGATCCCTGTTAAAGTACCGATGACATATTTCACAGATATAAAACAAACATTTCAAAAACTTATGTGGAACTAAAAATGACCCTGAATAGCCACAAGAGTTTTGAGAAAGAACACAGTAGGAGGGATTACAACACCAGATACCAAACTGTATTACAACACCAGGACAAAACAGCCTTGTAGTGGTGTAAGAATACACACATAGACCATTGGAACAGATTAAGGACACTGGAAATAATCCAAGTCTCTATGGTCAATTAATACTCAACAAAGGGGGCAGCAACATAAAATGGAATAAAAATAACCTCTTCAACAAATAGTGTTGGAAGAGCCGGACAACTACATGCAAAAAAATAAAACTCCATCACCAACTTACAACATACACAAAAATAAATTCAAGATAGATAAAAGACTTAAATATGAGCCATGAAGCCATAAAATTCCTAGAGGAGAACATAGGCAGAAATATTTCAGATATTCCACCAAGCAATATTTTCACCAACATGTCTTCTACAGCAAGGGACATAAAGGAAAGAATAAACAAATGGGACCTCATCATGTTAAAAAGCTTCTTCCTGGCTAATGAAAACAGCATTAAAATGAAAAGAAAACCAACTGTATGGAAAACATATTTGCAAATAAAATATTGGACAAGAATTTTATCTCCAAAATATATAAAGAACTCATATAAATTCAAACCAAGAAGACAAAAAAAAAAATGCGCAAGGGACTTGAACAGACACTTTTCCAAGGAGGTCATATAGAAGGTTCAGAGATATATGAAAAGATGCTCGACCTTACCAGCCATCAGAGAGATGCAAATTAAAACCACAATGAGATACCACTTTACACCAGTGATAATGGACATCATAAACAAATCAACAAACATGTTTTGGAGATGATGCGGAGAAAAGGGAACCTGAGAGCACTGTTGGTAGGAATGCAGAATGGTATAGCCACTGTGGAAAACAGTATGGAATTTCATAAGAAAACTAAAAATTTAACTGCCTTCTGACCTGGCAATTCCTCTGCTGGCATTATATCCTCAGGACCCTGAAACACCAATTCTAGAATTTTTTCAATCCACTATTCATAGCACTATGATTCACAATAGTCAAGTTCCTGTACCTAAGGAAGCAACCTAAGTGCCCATCAGTAAATGAATAGATCAAAAAACAATGGTACATTTATGCAATGGAATACTATGCAGCAGAAAGAAGGAGCTCTTACATTTGTGGCAATATGGATGGATCTGGAGAGCATTATGCTAAGTGAAATAAGCCAGGAAGTAAAAGTCAAACAATATTTGATCTGACCTATAAGTGGAAACTAATCAACAAAAACTAACAAGCAGGCAAAATATAACTATAGACACTGAAATTAAGAACAAACTGACATTAGGGAAGATGGCAGCATGGTAAGGAGGAGCACATTTCACTCCCCCTACACACAGGAGAAAATCCTGGTCAATTTACATTGGAACAGAGCAAACAGCCATCAGAAACACAGCATATTTGAAAACAAGAGATCAAAAATTGTAGTGGTCATTGAAAAACCAAATGGTAAGGAGAGTACTTCAGAACAATAAGAGCCCAAGGGGCAGCACATACACCAGGGCAGGGACTGAGGCCCTGGCCTGGCGCTCACCAGGTTCACCACAAGATTAGGGAGGGAGCTTGGTCAACCGCTCCCTCCCCAGCCAAACAAAGGTTTAGCTGCACTGGGATAAACCCAGGTGCTTGAAATCTCATAGAGAGGAGTTGGGATCTCAGTGGCAGACAAGCTGGGGGTGTGAACACCCACGCATAGCCCAGGGAGAACTGCATGCTGGAACTCGCCTGATTGTTGGCGCCAGGCGCCACTGGGACAGCTGCATGCTTGAGTTCACGGGATGCACGACTCCCAGCACCATTGGGACAGCTGCACATCTGAGCTCCCAGGAGCCCGGCGCCCATGGGACAGCTGCACACCTGAGCTCGTGGGACCTTTGGCTCCTGGCGCCTGAGGGATGGCTGCACACCTGAGCTCCCGGGACCGTTGGCACACCTGAGCTCGGGGGACTGTTGGCTCCTGGAGCCCAAGGGGTGGCTGCATGCCTGAGCTCCCGCGACTGTCCGAGCCCACCATCGGGGACAATTGTGTGAGGATTGGCACCAGTGTGTGACCACAGGTGGCTGCGAGATCATAGGTACCCGCGTACAACTGGGGTAGGCACATGCTTCCTCAGGATGTATGCCTCAGGCCCGAGGTGGGGAGGCCACGGGCTAGCTCTGAGGATAGTAGTGCAAAGATAACTGAGTGCTGAACAGGGAGAAAAGTGATACTGTCACCCCTAGGCCATTGCAGCCAGCAAGACCAGAAACACCGGCTCAGCATGACTGAAAACAGCAAGAGTTACTGGTTTTGTTTGTATTTTTTTATTTTCTTTTTTCTTGTTGTTATTTTCTTTTTTAAATTTTATTTTTTCTGTTATTTTTTCATTATTTTTATCTTATTTTACCCCTCAACACCCTTTGCATCTCATTACTTCTTTCTTGCCTTCTTCCTTCTTCCTTTCTTTCTAATTTTATCTCTTCTTCCTCCCTCTTTTTTCTTTTCTTCTTCTTTCTTCTCTTCTTTCTTATCTTTCAATTTTTCTCTTTTCTCTTTTTAAATACTCACAAGTGAGACAAAAACAAAACAAAACAAAAAAACAACAATACAAAAAACCCTGGAACTATGAAAAAAAACAGAGTTGGTCCCAAAGAGGGGGCATTTCAAAAGACAAGAAAGTGGAACATATGAACCCCAGGATACCTGAAGGAGAAAGCACCACTGAATCTCACAGGTATTCTACCACAGAACTTCACACAAGAAACCCAGGGAGCTAGAACAGGCCAATTTAAGAACCTAAGGCTAATAAGAAGAGCCTCAAAAACAATGGGAAGACAAAGAAATAATCCCCAAATGAAAGAAAAGGAGGAAGCCCCAGAAAGAATGATAAATGAAACAGAGGCAACTAAACTGTCAGATTTTGAGTTCAAAAAAATGGTTGTCAGGAAGCTCCATGAGCTCTCAATGAGTTACCAGAAACTACAGGGAAGCTACGATGAACTCACTGCAAACTATATCAACATGAAAAAGGAAATAGAAACTATCAACAAGGGCCAAGAGGAAATGAGGAATACAATTTTTGAACTGAAGAACACAGTGGAAGGAATGAAAGCAGAACTGATGAAACAGAAAATTGGATTAGCAAACTGGAGGACCAAGTAGAAAAAAACACCCAGAAAGAGCAAGAAAAGGAAAAGAGGCTCAGAAAGAATGAAGAGGGATTAAGAGAGATGCAAGACAATATGAAATGTAATAATATCCATACAATAGAGATACCAGGGGGAGAAGAAGAAGAGCAAGGCATAGAAAACCTATTTGAAAAAGTAATGATGGAAAACGTCCCTAATTTGATGAGAGAAAAAGTCATACAAATCCAGGAAACATAGACAGTCCCAATCAAGAGGAACCCAACAAGGCCCACTACAAGACACATCATAATTAAAATGACAAAATTCCAAGACAAAGAGAATCTTAAAGGCAGCAAGGGAGAGAAAGGGAGTAGCATGCAAGGGGGCCCTGATAAGGCTAGCAGCTGACTTCTTAATGGAAACGCTCCAAGCTAGAAGAGAATGGCAAAAAATATTCCAAGTAATGAGAACCAAAGGCCTGCAACCAAGACTAATTTACCCAGCAAGGCTTTAAGTCAAGATAGAAGGCCAAATAAGGAGCTTCCCAGACAAAAGAAGTCTAAAAGTATACACCTCAACCAAACCAGGTCTGCAAGAGATGCTGAAGGGACTGGTTAAAGGAAAGGAAGGAAAAGGGAGGGAGAGAGAGAGAGAGAGAGCAACACAGGTATGAAAATGGCAATGAATCAGTACCTATCAATAATAACCTTAAATGTAAACGGATTAAATGCTCCAATAAAAAGGCATAGAATAGCTGAATGGATAAGAAAGCATGACCCACACATATGCTGCTTACAATAGACCCACCTCAGGACAAAAGACCTACACAGACTCAAAGTGAAGGGCTGGAAACAAATTTTTCAAGCAAATGCACAGGAAAAAAAAAAGCTGGTGTAGCAATACTCATATCAGACACAATAGACTTCAAAAGAAGAGCCATAAAGAGAGACCCAGAAGGTCACTTCCTAATACTCAAGGGAAGAATCCAGTAAGAAGACATAAAACATTGTAAATATATATGCACTCAACATAGGAGCACCTAAATACATAAAAAAAATCTTAGAGGACTTCAAGAAAGATATTGACAGCAATACAATTATAGTTGGGGATTTTTAACACCCCACTGACAACAATGGACAGAAATTTTAAACAAAAAATCAACAAAGATATTGTGGCATTGAACAGCATTCTGGATGCAATGGACTTAACTGATACATATAGAGCCCTTCATCCCAGGAAACTAAATACACATTCTTTTCTAATGCACATGGAACATTTTCAAAGATAGGCCACATGATAGGACACAAAGCAAGCCTCAACAAATTCAAGAAAATTGAAATCATACCAAACATTTTCTCTGACCACAAGGGAATGAAACTAGAACCCAACCCCAAGGGGAAAAACCCAAAACACTCAAAATCATGGAGGTTGAATAACATGCTATTAAATAATGAATGGGTCAAGAATGAAATTAGGGAAGAAATCAAAAAGTTTCTGGAAACAAACGAAAATGAACTGACAACAACCCGAAACTTAAGGGGCACGGCAAAGGCAGTCCTCAGAGGGAAGTTCATAGCTATACAGGCCTACCTAAAAAAGACAGAAACATTTCAAACAAACAACTTATCCCTGCACCTACAAGAACTTCAGGAACAACAACAAAGACAGCCTAGAGCAAGTAGAAAGAAGGAAATAACCAAGATCAGAGCAGAATTAAATGGCATAGAGACTAAAAGCACAATTCTAAGGATCAATGAATCCAGGAGGTGGTTCTTTGAAAAGATAAACAAAATTGACAAGCCTTTAAGCAGGCTCATCAAGAAAAAAAGAGAGAGGACCCAAATAAACACAATCAGAAATGAAAGAGGAGCAATAACAACTGCTACTACAGAAATACAAAGGATTGTAAGAAATTACTATGAAGAGCTGTACGCCAAGAAATTTTAAAACCTAGGGGAAATGGACAATTTTCTAGAAAAATATAATCTCCCAAAACTCAATGAAGAAGAAGCAGAAAGCCTGAACAGACCAATAACAGCAGATGAAAATAAGCAGTAATCAAAACACTCCCAACACACAAAAGCCCAGGACCAAATGGTTTCACAGGGGAATTTTACAAAGCATTTAAAGAAGAGCTAACCCCTATCATTCATAGACTATTCCAAAAAATCCAAGAAGATGGAAGACTCCCAAATTCTTTTTATGAAGCCAGTATCATCCTAATCCCCAATCCAGAAAAAGACACAACAAAGAAAGAAAACCTTAGGCCAATATCACTGATGAACGTAGATGCTAAAATTCTCAACAAAATATTGGCAAACCACATCCAACAATACATTAAAAAGATCATATACCATGACCAAGTGGGATTCATCCCAAGGATGCAAAGTTGGTTCAACATTTGCAAATCAGTAAATGTAATACATCACATAAACAAAAGGAAAGACAAAAATCACTTGATCATATCAATAGAGGCAGAAAAATCATTTGATAACGTACAGCACCGGTTTATGATAAAAACTCTCAGCTAAGTGGGAATACAGGGAACATTCCTCAATATAGTCAAGGCCATATATGAGAGACCCACAGCCAACATTGTACTCAATGGGCAAAATCTAAAATCTTCTCCACTAAGATCAGGAACAAGACAAGGTTGTCCACTTTCACCCCTTCGAATCATTATAGTATTGTATGTCTTAGCCACAGCAATTAGACAAGTAAAGGAAATGAAAGGCATCCAAATTGGAAAGGAGGAAACAAAGCTACCATTGTTTGCAGATGCCTTGATAGTGTACATAGAAAATCCTATAGACTCGGCCAAAAAGCTGCTTAACCTAATAAATGAATTTGGCCAAACAGCAGGATATAAAGTCAATATCCAGAAATCAAAGGCATTTTTGTATACCAACAATGAAAGAGCAGAAGCAGAAGTCAAGGAAAAAATCCCATTTGACATAGCAAAAAGAAAAATAAAATAGCTAGGAATAAATGTTACCAAGGAAGTAAAAGATCTATGCTCAGAATACTACACAATGATGAAGAAAGAAATCAAGGAAGACACAAACAAATGGAAACGCATACTGTGTTCATGGATTGGAAGCATTAACATCATTAAAAATGTCCATACTACCCAAAGAAATTTACAGATTCAATGCAATACCTATCAAATTACCAATGGCACATTTCACAGATATAGAACAAACACTTCAAAAATTTATATGGAATCATAAACGACCTCGAATAGCTGCAGCAATTTTGAGAAAGAAGAGCAAAGTAGGAGGGATCACAATACCTGACACCAGACTGTATTACAAGGCCACTGTAATCAAAACAGCCTGGTACTGGCACAAAAACAGGAACATGGACCAATGGAATAGAACAGAGAGCCCAGAAATAAACCCAATTCTCTATGGTCAATTAATATTCAACAAAGGAGGCAGCAACATAA
>PVKU01016672.1:0-13792 GCA_004027475.1 Anoura caudifer | reverse complement strand
TATTAGGCAGAGAAAGCAAGAGCCAGTCGCTGACTCACGTGTTGAGTGTGATGATAATTCAGAGGAGATTTGACAGAATGAGAAGCATAAACAAAGGGGAGTCTATAAATCTCTTTTCTGTTTGTTTGCATAGTGTGTCTACAGCAAAGATGGCTGCCATGCAGAGAGGGAGCTCTTTGGCTTCTGAGTCTAATTGCTGACTAAAATATCTGATAGGCCTATGATCCCTATGTTTTTGAGTTAAAACTTCCAAAATATCCCCTTTATATTTAAAAAGTTAGAAAGTTTATACTTCAGGTGTTCCAGAGTGGGAGCTTTAGATAATTCTCTAAAGATCTCACAGCTCCCTTCCCTTCTGGGTTCCACTGAGTTGGATCAGGTCAATGTGACTTTAATAGAACCAGTGAAAATCAGTGAAAAATTTGGTACCCCATTGAAACAACATCCAGTCATAAATCCAGGAATTCTCTAAGCTGCTTTCTTGTTTGTGGAAGAAAGATAGGATTCCTCTGAGGCTTTCAGGGTTAATTTTCAGATTGAGGTGGTTAAGATAATTTACTTGAGGTAAGCACAATTGAAACTTATTCTTTGAAACCCGATATCCTTTTACAGCTAGCTGTGTCCTTTAGGGAGTCTAGTGATATCCTAGAGCATAAAAGTAGATCAGCCACATATTGAATTGCAGGAAATTCACTAGAAAACTTGACATCATAAATCAGCTTTTAGTATCTGGGAGAAATAGGTGAGACTCTCTGTGTACCTGGGGCACTTCAGTGCAAATGATCTGGCAATCTTCCCGGGTGAAGGCGAAGACATACTGACTGTCTTTTTTTAACTGGAATGCTGCAGAAGGCACTGACATAAATCTATTACTGAAATACATTGGCAGTCCTCAGGAATGGCTGATAATACGGTATTATGTGAATTTGGAACCACAGGATGTCTGGGAATAACTATCTTGTTTATAGCTCTGAGATCCAATAAAATCTCTATCCTTCTCCATTTGGTTTCTTTACTGGAAGGATAGGAGAATTACCAGGCTTATAATAAAATTATGTTCCCTTTGTAAGTAATCCTGTACAATGAGCTTAACTGCAGCTAGTGCATCAGGGCTTAAAAGATATTGGCAGATATTTGGTAGAGGCTAAGCATTATCAATAGTTATTTTAACAGAAGTGACTGACTTGATCTTGCCAATATCCATCCTGGAAAAGGCCCAAATTTGCATTGGAATGTTCTGCAACAAATGTTCAGTCTCAAGATTATTTTACTCCTATAGAAGTTCATTTAAAAATCATTATTTTCCTATTTGGTTCAGTATTCAATTATTTTAGTTCTAAATACATGTCACCCTTCTGGGAAAAGAATATGTGGGCTTTCTGGGTTTTAAGAAAATCTCTTCTTATCAAATAAATGGGGGCAGATCTGACCAGTCAAAATACATGTTGCCATGTAACAGGCCCTAGTTGGAAAGGAACAGGCTCTGATTTGAAAACAGTCATTGGTTGATTACACTTCCCTACCATTTGCAAAGCAGCTTTGTTTCAAGGGAAAAGGCAGCTTAGTCGGGTGTCGTTAACAACAGATAAAGTGTCCACAGTATCTACAAGGGCCTTAGTAATTTCCCCTTTTATGGTAACTTTAATTTCTTCCAAAGTATTAATAAGGAGAAGAAATACCCTCTCATAGTCCTCAGAGCAACCATATACTTGTGTCCTTTCTCTTCTTTTCCCAAATCTCACTTTACTTTTCTATAACCCTTCTAAGGTGAACAGACTCTTCTGTAGGGTTCCCCAGCAAACCCTGTTTAGTAATTCTGTTGCTTTGCTCCTAGAAACCAGTAGGTATATTCATTGCAATAAGTTAGAATAGCCAGGATCACATGTTCTAACAGTTAAATTCCTTTGTGAATCCATCAGTGTCCCAAAGAAAATCAAAAAAATAATTTGGAAGATTTCTTAATTTTGTTCCAGTCCGAATATATATGTAATCACTGGTTCCCCTCTGCTTGAGACTGGCTTTTCTCTGAAGGAAGCTGGTAAAATTCCTAGGTAATTGTTGTCTGCATTTCTATTCTCATTTCCCTTAGGTCATTAGGGAGTGGTCATAAAGGACATATGGAGGAGCTAGAACAAGAAGGGAAAAGGGGAGGAGTACAATTCTGGACAAGAAAGATCAGAGAGCAAAGCATATCAAGGAGGAGCTGTAGAAGCCGGAGAAATGGGGTGTTGGCATCTATTAGCTTCAGAAGCTGCCTTCAGTTGAAACAGTCTCTAAAAGTTCTTATTCACTTCTGTTAAGATAGAGAGAATTTATCTGTGCTTATTTTAGATGTTTCTCATTTCCAGTGAAGATAAGCTTCCCATCCATTCCGTTTAATTTTACAGCCAGCTTTTTTCTACTTTTGTAGGCAAAAAATCTGTCATGTGTCAAAAGAGTTCCAATTTAGCCATCAGAAGTTGATATTACTTCCAGTTAAATTTTTCCATTTCTGAGAGGACTTGCAAGTAAAGGCTTTCTATTAATTGTATATCTCCTGGAATATTAATGGGGGCTGAGGGCTGGAAGTTTTGGGTCTTGGAGGCATGATTAATTTTAGTGTTTTGTTTGGTTTGGTTTGCGTAGCTGCAGAGTCTGAACAAATATCCAGGGACAAATTGTAGTAGGTTGAAGTGTGCTGCTTATTGACTTAAGCTCCAAGGGGCTGTCTCTCCTGAGTCATATCAAACCTTGTTACATGTCCCAGTTTCCCTCCCCCCTGTCTAATACAGCTGCAAGGACTCAAAACACTAGGTAAGCAACCTGTATGTGCACTCCCCTGTACAAGCCAATTATTTAATTACAGTCCAGTTGGAATTCCCTACGGTGCTCCTTCACATGCCTTCTGACACCTCCACAGAGAATCTTTGTCACCTAAGAGTACTTGAGAATCAAGCTGGAGAAAAAAGTGCCCCTAGTCTTTGGAGCCAAACAAGTTCATTATCTTATTTATCCAGCAAAAGGTTCTGTTCGGACTCTAGGAAAGCAATTCTGATTGAAAGCCAAAGTTAAAAACCAGCCACCCATTTAATTTCTATCCTGAGTTTTCAACTCTTACCTTTAGCTTGAGTTCTCTCAACCATTAACCTTTTGCTCCACATCAAGGATTTAACAACAACACCAAAAAAAAAAACAAAAAACACACAGCTTGAATGAAATCAGGCCTTCTACCTTAAAATGAGAAGTCCAAAATTCTGAGAAAGATTCACCCAAGCCCTCCGGATGCAGAGCAAAGTGTTGGTGTAGGCCAGTGGGTCCCTGCTGCCGCCTACCACAAGCTCTGGTCTGCAAGGTGGTCCTTGGGGGGCTACCCTGGAATCCTGCTGCACTACTCCAAGTAAATGTCAACATAAGAAATGTTTAAACCTGTATAGAATTTTAATGATTTTATTTGAGCCAAACTGACAACAATTGCCAGGAAGCAAAATCTCAAGGGATTTTAAAAATGTTCCAGAGAATGGCAGTTTTGCCCCATTTTTTATACATTAAAAAAAAGGAAGTGTAAATGGTTTCACAAAATCCACTGGTGATAGGAGGTAGGAGATAGAAAACTGGGGGAAATCTCTGGGATTAAATAAAAAGTAAAACAAACAGACACATACTTTTTTTACATTATTGAGTACAGGATGGTTAGCAGTTAACAATTAACATGATAACAACAATTATGTGGTCTCTGCTCTGGTGCAGGGAGGGTTTAAAAAAAGTTACCCTGACATTCCCAGGGTAGGTTATGGTAGATGCAAAAGGCAATAGATGGGCTCAGTTAAAGATTGATTTTTGTCAAATAAGGTACCAGCTGAGAACATGGCTACCCTTCACAACTAACTTTTAGCTACAAAGTTTTAATTTAAGATTATCTGATGTGGCTATTTTATGTCTCTGAGTGAGTAAGTCCCACCATGCAAGCCTCCACTGAGCTTGTCTGGTTTAGTATGCGGCTTTCCTTTCTTTAACTTTTACTTTTTATTTTTTTATTGCTGTTCAAGTACAGTTGTCTCCATTTTCACCCCACCATGGTTCCCTGCCCCACCCATCCCCACCTCCCACCCTTGAACCCACCCCCTTTGGCTTTGTCCATGTGTCTTCTATAAGGACCTTCCCTTATTTTCCCCCATTACTCCTCTACCCCCTCCTCTCTGGTTACTGTCACTTTGTTCTTTATTTTAATGTTTCTGGTTATATTTTGCTTGCTTCTTTGTTTTGTTGATCAGGTTCTACTTATAGGTGAGAACATATGGTATTTGTCTTTCACTGCCTGGCTTATTTCACTTAGCATAATGCTCTCCATTTTTGTACTCCAACAGTGTAATATCAGAAACAGAAATCAGGAAAAAAATCCCTTTTGATATAGCAACAAGAAAAATAAAGTGCCTAGGAATAAATCTAACCAAGGAGCTAAAAGACCTGTACCCAGAAAACTATGCAACACAGCCCTGGCTGATGTGGCTCAGTGGATTGAGTGCTGGCCTGTGAACCAAAGAGTCACCAGTTCAATTCCCAGTCAAAACACATGCTTGGGCTGCAGGCCAGCTCCCCAGTAGGGGGCACACGAGAGGCAACCAGGCATTAATGTTTCCCTCCCTTCCCCCCGTCTAAAAATAAATAAATAAAATCTAAAAAAAAGAGAGAGAAAACTGCACAACACCGAGGAAAGAAATTTTAGAAGACACAAATGGGACCGTATACCATGTGTCGCCCCTTTCATCCACACAGCCAATTTGTTAACCTCCTGGGAGGAGAGAGGAGCCAGAGATAATTGCCAATGGTCAGTTATTTAATCAGTTATGCCACCGGGTTCCAGGGAAAATATGGAAGCTCCACCCCTTTCCCCCTATGTCTTACCCTATGGGTTTCTTTCATTCAGCTGTTCCTGAGTTGTATCATTATAATAAACCAAGAATAGAAAGTAAAGCCCTTTTCTGAGTTGTGTAAGTAAATCTAGATGATTATAAAACCTGAGAGGGGTCATGGGTACACTTAAATTTGTTGTTGACCAAGCAGAAAGGTAAGCAGCCTGGGCAACCCCTTTGCAATTGGCATCTGCAGTGGCTTGTGTTACTGAGCCTTGAACCTGTGGGGTCTGCACTGAGCCTTGAACCTGTGGGGTCTGCACTGAGCCTTGAACCTGTGGGGTCTGCACGGGCTTTAGTGTCAGAGTCAGAACTGAACTGAACTGTAGGACACCCCACTGAAGCACTATTGTTGTTTGTTTGTTTGTTTGTTAATTAAAGCTTATTCATTGGGACATCGTAATCAGACAGACTTGTGGAGGGCTTTCCTTTCCTGTTACAAGATATGATACAGCTAAAAACTTGATCTTTCCTCCTAGACACAATCATTTAATTGATTATCTACAGCTCAACCTCTCATCCCAGACGTGCTGATTTAATCATTTTGCCAAAACGTCAGACATACATAAATGAATTCCATAAGGTTTTCCAAAAAGACAGAGTTCCATAGGATTTTGCTTTAAAGCATAATTTTTTCTTTTCTAATTTTAATTTTATTTTTTCATTACTATTTAACTCCCTTATACTCCCTCCCGCTGCAGTCATCACACTGCTGTCCAAGTCCATGAGTCCTTTTCCCTTTTTACTTTTTTCCTCCACACCCTAACCTCCCCTCCCCAATAGCTGTCATCTGCTCTCCATCTATGAGTCTGTCTCTATTTTCCTTGCTAGTTCAGTTTGGTCATTAGCTGCCACATATGAGTGAAATCATATGATATTTGTCTTTCTCTGACTAACTTATTTCACTCAGCATGATATTCTCCAGGTCCATCCATACTATTGCAAAGGGTAAAATTTTCTTCTTTTTTATGGTTGAGTAGAATTCCATAGTGTAAATGTCCCATAGTTTTTTTATCCACTCATCTACTGATGGACACTTGGGCTGCTTCTATATCTTGGTGATTGTAAATAATGCTGCAATGAACATACGGGTGCTTATGTTCTTTCAAATCAGTGTTTTGGGTTCCTTCAGATATATTCCCAGAAGTGAGATCACTGGGTCAAAAGGCAGGTCCATTTTCAATTTTTTGAGGTATCCCCACACTACTTTTCACAGTAGCTGCACCAGTCTGCATTCCCACCAACAGTACACTAGGATTTCCTTTTCTCCACATCCTTGCCAGCACTGGTTTGTTGATTTATTGATGATAGCCATTCTGACAGGTGTGAGGTCCAGGCAGAGGACACAACATGTGCAAAGGCCAGGAGGTGGAAAAGTTGTGTGAAGTAAATGAGTCCAATGGACTCATTTAAGTGAATAAACAAGATAAGAAAGTGCCCACTACACAGTGAGTGCTTAAAAAAATAGCTATTGTCATTATTGCATTCCTGTAGGCATGCCAAAGGACTGTGCCCATTTGGGAACTGCATTATAAAAAACAATATTCTCTGCCCTGGCTGTGTAACTCAGTGGATTGAGCACGGCTGTTAACCAAAGGGCCACTGGTTCTATTCCCAGTCAGGGCACATGCCTGGGTTGCAGGCCAGGTCCCCAGTGGGGGCCACATGAGAGGCAACTACACATTGATGTTTCTCTTCCTCTCTCCCTCCCTTCCCCTCTCTCTAAAAATAAATAAATAAAACCTTAAAAAAAATAAAAAATACAAAAAAACAATATTCTCCCCTCCTTATGACACAAGCAATTCATGACACCAAGACTTGATTAGAGTCTGACTGTGTACAAGTGACAGACAATAAAGCAAACATATATAAAGTGTACAATCTGATGACTGTTCACATATATGCACACTCTGTGTGAATCCATTTCACCCAAAAGTTTCTCACATGCCTTTGTAATTTTTCCTTCTGTACCTCACTTAGCCCTCACAGAACCAAAGCAATTGCTCATCTTCTGTCTTTCATGATAGATTAGCTTTTAATTTCTAAAATTTTATATGAGTGGATGACATGGTATGTCCTCATTCTTGTCTGTCTTCTTTCATTCAGCATAATTATTTTTATGAAGTAGAATTCATATAACAAGAAATTAATTATTTTTAAGTGAACAGTTCAGTGGCATTTAGTGTAGTCACAATGTCATGTAGCACCACATCTACTTAATACTAAAACATTTACATTACCCTAAATAAAACACTGTACCCTTTAAGAGGTAGCTCCTTGTTCTCCCCATTTCCTGACCCCTGGGAATCGCCAATGTGAATTCTGTCTCTTTCTCCCCTTTGTCCCCCATGCCATGTCTTTTATTCCATGTACCCTGCCAGCCTGCACAGTTAATGCCTTCTTCTGCCCCAACATCAAGGCACTGAACCGAGTCTTGAAAACCTTCTTTCTCCCAACACTATGTCTCACCCCTTGGGTCCACCCAAGTCTGGGAGGGTGACACCCCCTTCTTTACCATACCAGCTCTACCTGCTCCTCCCTCATAAGGCATGTCAGCCCCTCACTCATATTCCTCAGCCTCATTATGAGCCCTCCAAAAGAGCCCTCCGGTATGGCACCCCAAGGTCTTGAACCCATATAATCCCTAACAGCCCCAAACAATTTCTTATCCTGACTCTGAGAAGCTCCCATCCCCCTACTTCTATGTCCACCTCTGCTTACCTACAATCTACCTATGGTTGGTCTTCAAAAATTTAGCCAGGTAACCCAGACACCGCAAGGGACAAAAACAGGAAACAGAACCAGAGGAGAGATTTATGTCCCATTTCTCAGGTTCTGCTTGTGGACAGGCACGTGGAGTTTGTAAACACAACACAGAAGACAAAGAATGAGGACACTGACGTCTGCCCTGATCTGCATGCAGCTCATGGAGGCCCTGAAACAGGGTCCCAGGTGCAGGCCTGCAGGTGGCTAATGTGACCGGGGCCAGCATGGTTCCCAGAGTAGTTGACTTTCATGACAAAATAGCTTCTAACATCTCTGTGACCTTGTTTTTTAAATGTGCAGTGAAAATGGATGTGGAATGAGAACACTGCTGACGGTTGCATCCCTGCGGAGGTTTGCCCTTTCACGCTGGTAGTCTCAGATTCTGGAACAAAGGCCATTTCTGGGGCTTGAGAAGGACCTGGGCAATCAGGCGATCTCCTGCCGTGGACATCATGTCAAATCTTAGAGAGGAATAGTGAAAAAGCTCTTTTGAAGGATTGTAACAAGATTCAAAAAATTGTAAGACTTCAAAATATGGTAAGGATTGACACTTAAGCAAGATGACAGGGTCGGTTAATTACAATCAAATGCTGTCAAAGTAAAACATGCATCAGACAAATTTAAGATGCAAGGAAAACATCATGCAAGACCATGCAATAGGGCAGGGAGACTGAACTCAACACCCTGAAACAAAAAAGTAGGGAGATTTTAAAAACAGAATCACAGGCACCTCTGTTTGTTAGTTGGCTTTACACAAAAGAAAAGTAAAACTTCTCATAACATTTTGACAAAACGCCTTTTTACATCTTGGTGGTGAAAGTCCCCACACAAGTTAGGCTTCTACCCTTTCTCAGAGTCTGTCACACAGACACCAGGAGAACTACATTTCAAAAGGGATGAGCCCAAATGTTCTAGACAGATATTCTCTGAATTACAAAACTGGCAAGAAGCTTTTAAGAAGACATATATATTTCAAAAGGATACAGAAAGAATCTGCAATTTTATAAATTGCAATTACATTTCTAAAAAAAAAACACTCTAAAAAAAATGGAGACCAGAAGCCTATAATCAAAAATAAATAAATAACCTGTCTAAAGATTAACGACTCTGAAGGAACAATAAGGCCTCGAGGTCATGTCAAAAGTGCTTTCTGCACACAGAGGGAAACACATCTGCATCTCTTTCAGCCAAGACTCAGTTTGCATCTCTATCAGTTCCTGAAATTTATAAATGGGTGCAAAGTCCCAGTTGTTTGTAAACAGGTGAAAAATAGTTGCAAGTTTCTGAACAGGGCCAGGATCTAATCTCCCAGATTTGCTTTGCTTCTGTAGTATTTAATGGAGACATTTTATTTTTCTCTATAGTCGCCTTCCCTTTGATCAAATGTCATCTCTAAAAAAAGGAGAGTATTCTTGATTCTACAACATGGCTACTGTCACGTGATTTGGCCTAACTAATCACCTAAGTGCAGAGGAACTGATATTCACCGCGTAGTTTGCTCTGATCCAGGTTTTTCCATGAGACCTGAGATGGGAGTTTTAACAGCTTCTTGAGGTGAGGAAGCCTCGCCCTCACACTTCATCGGCAGTCTCTCCAGCTCTGGGTGATGGTCTCTTCTACAAAAAGACCAAGAGACCCCTCAGGTCTAACTTAGCTCCATAAAGGGTGAGGTTATTTCTAATTCTGTGGGCATCAGCCTGAACTAGGACATTGGATTCAAAGCCTTGGTTATATTGCCAATATTTTTTACTACATCCTATTAATAAGGAGGACAGAGTCATACTGGTACTAAACTTATGCAAATAAGTCTATTGCCATGAAAATCGGAATACTCAAAACAAACTAGAATTTTTTGGGAGAAGTCCAACTGGAAAAAAATAGGTCAGTGTTACCACCCAAAGGGGTGTTCTCCTGTCCTTCCCATTCTCCACAGCAGTGTCCAGGTGCTGTCCACATGTTCCCCTGGAGGAGAGACAGAGCTCAGATTTTTTTCCAGCTCATCAAATGTTTTGTCCATCATTACAGGACCATTGCTCCTCCTCTGATGGACTTGGTGTCACCTGCACTGTGGAGATGGTACAATGGAGACCAACCAGAGGTGGGATCTGGTCTGGAATGTGACCTTAAGTCAACAATAGTGACTATGTCAGCTCACATTTTTGTGCATTGATTGACTGGATGCAAGTCTTCTAAAAACTTTTCACTTTCATAACAAATTTATTTAAAAAGTGCAGAAAAATTATTTAGAGTTTAATACCATAGAGAAGGGAGAAAAGCCATTTATATTTTACATCCAGCTCAAGGGGCTTACATTCATGAGGACTGATGGTGTTGGTGACTTCAAATGGAGAGTCCATAGCATCCTCCCTCCTGATGGGGCCCATGGTGAGGGTGCTGTGGCCCTGGGACCGCTTCATCCTCTGACTGAGCCACAGATTCACACCACTGAAAAGTTATTGAGAAGAGATCTCACTGGTGTAGCAGGTCAGGACAATGACATTTTTATTGCTGTGAATATGGTATTGCTGGCTTATGGGGTCAGCATGGTCCAAACCCGCTGCCCCCTCAGACATTTCAGCTCTGCACAGTCCATAGTGAGCTTAGTAAAGGCCACCAGAGGATGGCCTTAACCTCTGCAGAAGGATGATTGTCTTTGTTCATGTGACAATGTGTAAGGAGAGGATTGCCTCCTCTCTGACCCAAGATAACCCCCGAGTGACCCCTCACATGTTCCTGTGGATATCTTTGTAGTATCAGCACAGGGAACCGATGTCCAGCCCACATGTCTTAAAACCTCGTCAACAAGTGGAATTTTCCTCCTAAGAGCTTTCATTTATCCTTTCCCAGAATGTTCTTTGACTTCAAAAAGATCCTTATGTAAACTTCTGGTGTATGTTGGGGAAGGCAGGCTTACCACTTCTGTTTATCTCTGGGGCTAAGAGAACTTTACTTAGTCCCCCTACTTAGTTCTCTTTACTTAGTAAGTGGGTAGGCATTAACCTCTTGTTGAATAATTCATTAGAAAATAAAGATTTCCCAAGCCAGGCAGGGTTCATGACCTGAGACCAGAAGGAGGCTCATCTAAAGGTTTTCTCAGTCTAAACAGGGCTTATTTCCAAGCCTGGAGATTAAATACCACGATGAAATAAATCTCTAGAGAAAAGTAATTATGGTTTTAACAAAAGACAGGGGCTGTAGGAATAGGAGGAAACTACTCAATGTGGTAAAGGCCATACATGAAAGCCCACAGCTAACATAATACTGTGTAAAAAATCACAAAACACATTACTAAGACTGTGAGCAAAACAAAGATGCTGCTTTTCCCATTTATTCAACTTAGTACCAGAAGTCCTGGCCAGAAAAATTAAGCAAGAAGGTAAGATAAGAGGTATCCAAATTCAAAAGGAAGAAGAAAAATTATCTCTTTTAACAGACAACAGAGTCTTGTGTGTAGAAAACCCTAATGATTCTGCCATACACACACACACACACACACACACACACACACCCTTTAAAACCAATACATAAGGCAATGTTGCAGGAAACCAAATCAACACAGCATAATTTTCATTTCTTTGCAACAATGAACAAACCCAAAACAAAATTAACAGAACTGTTTTATTTACAATAACACCAAAATAAAATAAAATATTTTGCCATGACTGATGTGGCTCAGTTGGTTGGTTGGGTGTTGTCCCGCAAAGCAGAAGTTTGACAGTTAGATTCTTGGTAAGGGCACATGCCTGGGCTGTGGGTTCTGCTCCTGGTTGGGGTATGTAGGAGGCACAACAAATTAACATTTCCCTCTCTTCCTCCCTTTTCTTTAAAAATAAATAAATAAAATCTTTTTTAAAAAATAAAATACTTAGATCAAGCTTTAGAATTTTAATCAATAGTTTGACTACATTGCTCATAGATGACTTTCAAATATTTCTGAAGAATTACTGATGTGTTTAATGGACCATCACCAACATTCTTAAAACAAATGTTTTCTTCATTGAATATTATTATTATTATTATTACTGAATAAGGGTTTTTTTTTTGTAACAGACAAAATTGTTCCAGTTGAGCTAGAGTTGGGAGGGGGAAAAAAAGGATGGACTACAGAATAGAATCACCCATTAGGTTATCCAATAGTTAAACTAGATAGAAAAACTGGAAGGAACACGAAAAGAGTCCAGCTTCCATAATCTCCTCACACAGTCCCTGGATCTAAAGCCTTGGAACCTCCTGTCCTGTTCTCACCTAAGGGAGTTACCAAGTGGGATGGGGGAGGTGTGTGAACCCCAGCAGAAAGTTGACTACAAAGAAATTGCAAGGAAGGGAACCAGAGCAACTGCTTCTTTGAGAATCCATCCTCATTAGCAATAAAACCACAGATTGAAAGATTTAATATTGTTAAACTGTCCATACTACATGAAGATTCAATGTAATATATTATAATCTCAGTGATATTTTTTAAATATAAAATGTTACTTTCAATTTATATCATATCTTAAGAGAGCCTGAGGAGCCAAAACAATCTTCAAAAAAAGCAAATATAGAGGCTTGCACTTCCTGATTTCAAATCACTTTACAAAGCAAAAGTAAAAATAGAGTGTTCTTGGTATAAAGACACACATGAAGATCAATGGAACAAAATAGACATCCCAAACATAAACCTTCTTGTATGTGGTCAGATGATCTTCAAAAAGCATGCCAAGACCACTCAATGGAGAAAAAACAGACTTCCACAGAAGGTGTTGGGAGAACTGAATATTCTTATTGTAAAGGAATCTTATACCACATACCAAAAAAGTAACTCAAAATGGATTAAAGAACTAAATGTAAGACCCAAAATTCTAATGCCCACAGGAGAAGGTTTTGTGAGATGTGAGTTATAACCTCTTGGCACTCAAGGCCATGGACTTCTTGGGCCTTAGACTTGCTACGGAGGCTGCAGAGAGGCTGTGGTCCAAGACCAATGCAGTGTGTCCATTTCCAAGTTTTGTTTTGTTTTGTTTTGTTTCTCCAGGAAGTAACAGCAGCTTCTTTAGCAAGGCAAATCTCCACTATTGCTGTTGGAGATGATTCTGGAAGCTGCAAACTCAGTCTATTTCCAACTATATAAAAAATAAGTTAAATAAGTAATTAATACTTTCCTACAATAGAAAGGCAGACCATTTATGGACTGGTTGATGAAGCAGGGTAATTATTTTTTAGTTCTATGTTCCTGATATATATTAAAAAAGAAATACAGAGAACATGTCAGGGCCTATCAAGTGTCATTTGGACAAAAAGCCAAGCAGTTTGTAAAACCCAGAAGGGGTGTATTGTTTTGATGTGAACATCTACAACTCCAAGGAAAGTTTAACTCCAGCTGCAGGCGAAACATCAAATTATTATTCAAAGTCTGATGTGCACACTGTGAGCAAAGCCAGTTCAGAGCTTGTTCCTGATGGATGCTCTTCCTTGTATTTGTTGGGACACTGGATGTTGCTGTGATAAGTACTGAGTCTCCATCTGTTCAACGTGATCACAGGAAGGTTCTGCCTTCCCTGTCTCAGACATAATGAGAACATCGGCCCCTAAAAATAACAGATCTCCAGGATGGAACCAAAGTCTTCTCTAAGTAACATTCTTTGAGACATTATCTAATCCAAGGCCTTCCTTCTTGGACGAGGAGGACTGAGCGGTTTTCTTTCCCGTCACCACCACATTTTCCCCATCCCATCTCTCCAGTACATTCCTGAAAAATAATATTTAGTATAGACTTTATTGTGTCTGTTTAAAGCTATTCACATTTGAGCCAACTAGCTGTGATTTCTTTAAATTTGAACCTCTGAAGTACATCAGAGAAAGAGAACCTTCCTTTTGTGATCTACAGAGGTGGGGGTGAGGTGGTCCTGCTCATTAGACACTGGTAACGACACACACACAATAGAAACATCTTAAAACTCCAAATTCCTTCACACCTCTTCCAGGTTACCTTGGGGTGGTGCTGCCCTCTGGTGGTCACATTACAAATTGCACCTCCCAAAGGGGTTAAACCTTTCTTTCCAAGCCAGGGTCACTTCTAGGGACAGAACCAGGAAAAGACATTGTCAAGTACAAATCCAGGGCACTTTCTACGAAAGACATTAATAATTTAAGGATGG
>PVKU01016671.1:0-13821 GCA_004027475.1 Anoura caudifer | reverse complement strand
TACGCTAAGTGAAATAAAGGAAAATATACAGGGAACCAATAGTTATGGGAAGGAAACTGGGACTCACATCAATGGAGTGGACCAGAAGGAAGAAAGAAACAACCAAACAGAAAAGAATGAAGGAGCAAGAATTCAAAAAACTGAGAAGAGGCTTAGAAACCTCCAGGATATCTTTAAACATTCCAACATCGGAATTATAGGGGTACCAGAAGGAGAGACGAGGAAGAACAAGTGGAAGAGTTATTTCAACAAATAATAAAGGAGAACTTCCCCATTCTGGCAAAGGAAATAGACTTCCAGGAAGTCCAGGAAGCTCAGAGAGTCCCAAAGAAATGGGACCCAAGGAAGCACACACCAAGGCACATCATAATTACATTACCCAAGATTGAAGATAAGGAGAGAATCTTAAAAGCAGCAAGACAAAATAAGAGAGTTACCTGCAAAGGAGTGCCCATCAGACTGTCAGCTGATTTCTCAAAAGAGACCTTCTAGGCAAGAAGGGGCTGGAAGGAAGTATTCCAAGTCATGAAAGGCAAGGACCTACATCCAAGATTGCTCTATCCAGCAAAGCTTTCATTTAGAATGGAAGGGCAGATAAAGTGCTTCTCAGATAAGATCAAGTTAAAGGAGTTCATCATCACCAAGCCCTTATTATATGAAATGTTAAAGGGACTTATCTAAGAAAAAGAAGATAAAAAACATGTACAGTAAAATGACAGCAAACTCACAATAATTAACAACCACACCTAAAACAAAAACAAAAATGAACTAAGCAAACAAGTAGAACAGGAACAGAATCACAGAAATGGAGATCACATGGAGGGTTATCAACACAGGAGTGGGAGTGGGAGATGGGGGGAAGGTACAGAGAATAAGTAGCACAGATGGTAGGTAGAAAATAATAGTATGGGAAATGTAGAAGCTAAAGAACTGACAAGTATGACACATGGACATGAACTGAAGGGGGGGAAATGTGGGTGGGAGAGGGTGTGCAGGGTGGAGGGGAGTGAAGGGGGGAAATGGGACAACTATAATAGCATAATCAATAAAATGTATTAAAAAATTAAAAAAAGAAATACACGAAACAACATATATTCCACATCATGAATTTCATTTTGTGCAAAAGCCAGCACGTTAGGGAAAATTAGAGATGGAAAAGACCAATCAGTCGTAAGTCTCATTTTCTTCTCATTTTCTCAGTTTGTTAGCTGTCCAGTCTTAATTCAAATTAGCCCAGGAAGAGGGTGACTATTTCTCTTAGAAATTATTCCAGGGCCAAGGAGACCTAGCTGCTATTAATTTTATCATTCCATTTAATATTCTAAGTGTTTGATCTCCTATAGTTATCTCAAATTTAATCTACTTATTACTCACTGCTATTTATCTGGGAATTAATTAAGCAAAATAAGTTTATGTGTCTCAGATAGTATCTGGCATAGTGGATGTGCACTCAATTTTAGTTTCTTACCTTTAACTATTTCTAAAGTATTGCTTGAGTTTAATTGGAGAAAGATGATATGTTCTCTGAACTTTTTTCTAGTTACTTTTAACAAATATACTCAGAGGCATGAAATAGAAAAACATCCATCGTGTTCTATTTGTTCTGCCCTCAGGGCTGCTGCAGCAATGTCCCTTCATGTCCCACTGCCTTGCCACCCCTGGACAAGTTCATTTATACTGAGTAAGGTCTACCACAGATCTTAATTCTGTGTGGCTTCAACTCTTTGGATGGTTGGTAACTTTATTATTTTAAACCATCTCTCAATGCTTAGGCACAGCATACATCGCAGGAATGGGGATGCACAGGAAAAGGAAAACTTCAATTGAAGGGCACTTTGCACATGCACAAAGAATCTAACTCAACTCCCAAAGGACAGGCTTATAAACCTTTAAGTATTTACAAGGGTGAATATTCATGGGCCCCTTGGTGCGAAATGTTTAACCATTGTGTCTCATCAGGAATTGAAACCTTTTAAACAAGTGTTGTTTCTGTTCCAGCACCCTAGAACAGAACATCCTATCCTTGTTTTATCAAAATTCAATTTCAAACCAATTCTGTGAGCCTGTACTGTGTGACTTCCCTGTGCCACACTCTTAGAAAGAGCAGATGGCAGGCAACCAGACCCATGCAGTCCCCAGTCCCCTGGGTCTCAGCGGAACGGCCAGGATGGACATTAAACAAGTCACTGAAGGTATTTACCAAAGGGGAAGTGCAAGGCCAGGGCTGCCTTGTGCAGCTGAGCAGGTTGCAGTGCAGAAAGATGCTACATTTGAGAAGGCCCCACCCACATCTCAGATTTCATGGATCTGTGTATTTCTCAGGGCATTTTTCTGACAGATGGCACCAGAGTGTCCTACTTGAATAAAATCAATATATTATAATTTGCAGACAGACAGAAATAAAGTGTCATGAGAAAGGCTGCCTTTTCCTTTTTTTATCATCTATTTTTTAATTGAATTTACTGGGGTGACATTGGTTAAGAAAATTGTATGTGTTGGGTGTACAATTCCATAATACACCATCTGTATATTGTATTCTGTATTCACCATCCCAAGTCAGGTCTCCTTTCATCACCATTTCTCTCTCCTTTACTCTCCTCTACCTTCCCCTAGACTCCCTTTCCCTCTGGCAATCACCATGCTGTTGTCTGTGTCAGTTTTTTTTCTTTGTTTAATCCCTTCACCCTTTTCACCCAGACCCCAACCACCTTCCCCTCTGACGGCTGTCAGTCTGTTCTCTGTATCCCTGTGGCCAAGATTTCGAAGCAGCCCAAGTGCTCATCAGTAGTAGACAAGTGGATAAAAAGCTGTGTTACATTTATACAACGGAATACTACTCGGCTATAAAAAAAAGAAGGAAATTTTACCTTTTGCGACAGTATGGATGGACCTGGGGAACATTATACTGAGTGAAATAAGTCAGAGAAAGACAACTACCATATGATTTCCCTTACATGTGGAATTTAATGAACAAAATAAACTAACTCAGAAAATAGAACAGACTCATAGCTACAAGGCTGCCTTTTTCTAAGTCACAAAAAGGCACTGCATGGATGAGGGGAGGTCCCACGGAGGGGTGCAGGGAGAGAGATGAAGCCTGCTTAACTCAGTCTAGGAGCCAGGCAAGGCCTCCTGAGGAAGAGGGTGTACCAGGACAGGCGGTGTCAGCAGAAGTTCCACAGCATATCCAACTTATTTCTTTTTACTAGATTTCTGGTATGGTCTATAAATAGTTCTTCAGGAAACATATTTTTAAATTGCAATTAGAAAGAAATTTGCCCTTCAGCCTCTCTGAAGTTAATCTGCAAGTGAACGAAAGTGCTATATAAAGCTTGAGCAAGAAAATGAAGTGGCGCACACATCTCAGGCTGTTAGCTCTTTTCCTCTGACAAGATTCTGGGTCTGTTCTCCAAATGTGTTTTGTCTTGGTGGGTGAGTTGGAAATCCTAGTATTTTCCAAGGTGTTTTGGTAGGGACTCTGGGGAAGAGTCAAAGGTAATCGCTGCTTAATGGCTGAACAAACAAGAGCTGTGAGGACCCTGCTTTTCGCTCCCTGAAAATTAACCCTTTGTGGATAAGAACGACAAAAAACATTTCTTGAATTGGTACATCCACTTTAGAAAATTTAACCATCAGCCATCTTTGGGGGTGTGGAAATGAACTCTATCCTAAGGAATGATGTACTTTGTTCCTAATAATAATGATGACAGCACATTGCAGTGGCACGAGCTGGTGCTATCACCGTGTCACATCCTAGACTGCAGAGCCAGCCCTGTTCTTAGGTGTCAGTGTTTACTGAGTGCTGCCCTGTGACAACTTCTGAGGTAGGCTCTCTTTTCATCCCCATTTTACAGACTAGATAACCAAGGCACAAACCAGTGTAAACAACTTGCTGAGGTCGCTGAGCTCCCCAGCAGCAGGACTGAGACTCGAACTCTCCGCAGTGGGACCCTCGGGCTTACGCTCTCAGTCATTCCACTGCTCTGGTTTATTGGGAAAGTATCCAGCCTAAGTTCTAGGTGATATTGAAAAACCATTCATGAAGCTTTCTTCATTGTGGAAACACAAACACAAGTTTACATCCAGAATTAAGCAGATTGCCAGTAAAACCAGCATTTCAGGCAGAATAAGCTTTTGGACCTATTATTCACAGACAAAGAACTGTAGTAAGAAAAGCAGGGTAAAGGTACAAGGTGGCACAAGGGTACCAGGGCTCTGACATTCTCTTTCAAAAAGGGGGACCCAGGCCTGGCCACTCAGATCTGCCAATGCCCCAGGATGATGTTCCCTATCCAATCCCACTGCCAGGCCCTGGCCAGCTATCCATCCTAGCTGAGTCTCCAGGGCGCCATGACTGCTTGTGAGCATTATCTTAAGAATTTGTGACAGGGTCTTCAGTAGAACTGTTGTTTCTAGGGATGCTTCATGTAAAAGCATCTCGTGGTAGTAGCTTTGGGACACCAGGCCTCTGCCTATGAAAGACTGACACTGTGCCTGGACCTAACCCAGGGCCCCAACAATCCTACACTAGTGACTCTGTGTAACTTTTGAAATCGAGTATTTCAGAAACTTGTGTGATTATGGAATTCTTTGTTTCTCAGAACACCTACGAAAACACCAGCAAGACCACTGCTTGAGAAATGCTGTCTTAAGGTGAGCACGTCAGCAAGGAACAGCTGGACCCACAGAAAAGTCAGGGAGGACAGAAAAGATGTTTGAGGTGGGAATATGGGTAGAGAGCAAACTGAAAGATCTATAAGGCTTACCATAGTGCTTCTTATATATTAGTCCTAATTTTTTTTTTAAAAAAGGACCTGTTCAATTGCAGTGCACAAAGGGAGCAGGAATTTTGGTTATGTGAGACAAAACGGCAGGTCTGCCATATTAGCCGTCTGTGTACAGTGAGACTAGTTAGTACACATGACCTCTCTTACTTCTGAGAAAGAAAAAGGGAGCACAGTGCTTTGGTACAAAGCAGACCAGAGGGAGGAAGAGGGAAGGAAGGACCCCTTCGCTTGGACTTCACAGCTAAGCTTTCTAAAGTGTTCTAGATTTTCATTTCTTTTGTTTGTTTGTTTGTTTGTAAAGCAATGAAAGGCAAACACCAGCAAAGAATATGCAAACTCAACGCAACATTGCAACAGACATTATCTTTTCAAGGGAGGTTTGATTTTTTTTCTTGAAGCCCCCAAGAAATAATAGGGAAAAAAATAGTTCCAGCATAGAAAAGTGTGGATGCTCTTCTGCCTCAACTGTAAATATAACCTAAAGATATGTCATTTTAAAAATACTTTCACCTTTGCTTCAAATTCTCTAGAGTTTTTATAATCTTTATAAAGAATCTCAGGATGGTAGGGGGTTGTTCTGGGGAAAATTCTCCATCACCAGCAGTCCCTAACCCACCCATGACACTTCACAATGACTTAAATCCAGCTCAGGAGTTCTGTGGAAATATTATTTATGAGCATATATATTATTGTTTGCAAAGATTGTAAAGTAGGAAATGATTTGTGTTTGAGGCTATAATTTACTTCTTTGACTATTGTAAATGGGCAGAGAGGGAGGTTGCTAAAAATGTTCTGAAGTTGAAACATTAATTGGGGCTAAGATCACACACACAGCGAAAGTGATGTGGGGAATTAAGAAAACCCCGTCTGTCAAGGCAGTGGACTCAGAGTTTGAGGTGGGTGGATGGCCCCCCAAGGCACTTGCAGGGGGACAGGGTGCTGTCTGGGGGAAAGGTGGGAAACCTTCAACTTCCCATGATTGATGAGAGCTTCAAGTAAGTCATGCCAAAATAGGCAGTTTTACTGAAGGCCTGTGAGGAGTACCAAGGCTGGCCCTAAATTTCTGGCAACTTCTGAATTTTCACATCAGGTCCCAAGAAGCCTGGCTATGTTTCATTCCTGTCAAATCTCTGATCTCTGCAATAAATCCAGCCATGTCCCCTGTTCTTTGAGCTAGTTAGAGTAGCTTTCTCTCCCTTTTCTTTTTTCCCCAGAAAAATGATTTTCCAGGACTGGAGTCTCAAGATAAATGGAGCATTTCAGTACAATGTGGTGCACTCGACCCTCCCCCAAGTAACTGTTTGATGTGCCTGGACACGTTTTTTCTTTGGCTACTTCATGGAAACTGGGCAAAAAGTAGAAAAAGAAACAAAACTAAAGATCAGCTCTAAACATACAGTCATTATGAAGAATAATATAACATTTTCAGAACAATTGGGGCCTGTAGAGGTCCCAAGTTGACAAGGTAATGATATCTTTTATCTGTTGTTTCTTAGATTTTGAAAACAAGATAAAATCTAGACTGTCCACATACAAAGTGTGTGTACGGTTAGTAGAAGAGAAGATAAACTGAAATTGCTCACTTTATCAGAATGTTAAAAACAGAAAGGATTTCATAAATTGTAAGCCTATTCAGAGTGGTAACAGCATGGTGATTTTAATGGAACAATTTCTAGAAAGCTAAAAAAGTGTTCTTCGCTAAATATTGTATTATCATATATCATGAATATATTTTAAATATTTTAAATGATTAAGAATGGGAAATTATTTGCAAAACAAAAAGAGATTCTCTTTGTGTATACATTATTTCAGTTTAAATTATATGTTTTTTTAAGACAAACTTATACTCTGTAGGAGAAATATTAAAACCAGATATGTAAGCACACGTTATACTTGATCTAGTTGTTACCAGGCAAGAACCACTGATTTGTTTCTATTTCAATGAAGTTTCCAAGTTCACAGAAATTTAGAAACATGCTGTTTCCATAGCAGCAAATAGTAAAACTAAGAAGATCTTATTGACTTTAACAAGGTTTAGAGAATTTGTCCTCCTTTTTGGCAGTCATTTTTGCTCTTTTTTAAGTCTTTTAGCAACATTTTATATTCTCTTTTCTAAATGTATTTAGTAAGCCCTGGCTGGTGTGGCTCAGTGGATTGAGCGCAGGCTGTGAACCAAAGGGTTGCCAGTTCGATTCCCATCAGGGCACATGCCTGGATTGCTGGCCAGCTCCCTGGTGAGGGGCACGTGAGAGGCAACCACACATTGATGTTTCTTTCCTTTTCTTTCTCCCTCCCTTCCCCTCTCTCTAAAAAATAAATAAATAAAATATTTAAGAAAATTTAGTAAATCATATAAATTTTAAAAGTAGGATAATTGCAATGTTACTGCAAAATTACTATGGCATACTATGGCAACACAGAATAACAAATATTTAATTCTTAGTGTAAAAAAGATGCTAAACTACGGAGTCAAGATCAGGCACCGAAGAATCTAAGTGCGTGTAATGTCAGGTTAATATACGAATAAAATATAAATTGTATCACAAATGCTTTTAGATGATTCATTACTGATTAAAAAACACTGTATAACATTTGCTGTTACTGTTAATTTATTAGGACTCAGACTAGGAATTAGGCTTTTATGCATTAAGTGTTATAACTACAAAATGCAAGTTTATCCACCATGAATGTGGCAGCACTACGGGGAAAACTGAAATTTGTAGCACAATTGTTCCAAGTTAACATGCAAAGCAAACAGGAAATAGACTTTCTTTTTTGTGTATTTGTTGTTTAAGTTGTATGTTTTTCACCAACTTCCTGATCTCTTCGAATTTCCGTTTGTCAGAACATAGGAAAAGGGCTCACCTGCAACGGACACACAGCCCAGCGGAGCAATGAGAGTCACGGGCGCAAACCCATAGGCGGCAAAGTTCCCCATCTCTCCCACAGCCGTCAGCACGACCCCGCCCCACCACAGTGCGCTCTTGAAGAATGGCCTTGGGTGTTCTTGCTGTGCCAGCCGAAGATGAGAATATTTCTAGAAGTTAATCAGAATGTAAATAAGAAAATATTTCTACCCAATTAAAACTTGCCTTAAAATTGTTGGCCCTATCCATTTACATCATGGCTTTAAAAGTTTTTTGCAGATAATTGTAGAGCAGTTATTATGGCTTTATGTTTGTTCCAAACTTATTAACAGTACAAGTAATTCACACTGACATAGCATTTGGTAGTTAAAAGGGTCTTCTCACAGATGAATGTTGCTTAATTCAATAACAACTCTGTAAAACAAGTACCAGTACTATCGAAAGATGAGGTGTAAGTGAAGGAGTTAAATGACCTTTTCATCCATTACCAAAACAGTTATGTTAGACCATCAAAAAGTTCAGATGCCAAAATAAACATCAATGAAATAAAAATAATAAATCACTAGAGAAAAACTCTTTGAAAGGAGATTCAAATTTATGAGTCAAAGTAGCTACCACAATAAACACAGCAGGACAGGATGCTTTGCTAGCAGGGGTTGGCTTGTGGGGAGTCTTACTCATTCTGGTTTGGCTATTTGTATTTTAAACATAAATTTCTAAAAAACTGGCCAGTAATTAAAGCTCTATTTCCTTATTGACTTTATGATAACTGAACTTCCTTATAAAAAAAGTTTGTACAATTCTAGATTAGTTTTAAAATCTTTTAAAGAAATAAAAGAAGAAAACCGTAGAACATTAAAGAAAATCTTAGCTTATGCCAAGATTATAAACATCTTTCTAAGTGTGGTACAAATTCATAAGCCACCTAGGCACTTTGCCTAAGGTACACAATACTATTAAGAGGCCCACAAAAACATTTAATTTCTTTTAAAATCAGAATTTAAAAAATATGAATGTAATACAGCTGGATGATATCTGTCTTTATATCAGTGAGGGCACAAAATATAATTTTTATACTTTTAATGGAGGAAGAGCACAAGGAGGCAAAAGTACCCACGGCCCATTAAAGTCTTGTGTTAGAAAACTGAGTTAGGAAAGAAAGCTGCTTCTTACCTGGATATTTAGGGAAATGCTGATTACCAGGTTTCCTAAAATGGCCAGGAAAACTCCAAAAAGGTGAATCTGAAAAAGAAAATGTTTTCTCTAAATGGTACACTAAATAGCACTTGTAAGATATTTACTGAAAAAAGCCCAAACAATAAAAAATTTTAAGTTAATACATTTATTCGTTCATTCAGCAAATATTTACTGAGCAGCCATTTGTGAGGGTTGTTTGGAAGATGAGTAATGATTTTCATTAGGATTACTAGCCCATCTTTACTTTCTTCGACTCTAACCAGTGAATGTCCCTTATCCCTTTTTTATATTGTCATGTCTACCATTAGGCCCTATAAATAGATGGTCAGTTCTCCAAGCTAGGAGAACCATGTCTTAGGCTTCTATTGGGTGTCTGACATTATCTACTACACAAAATTAGGAACTTGAAAAATACTTGCTTGGAAAAGCATATAATGCTTTCAAACAAGAACTATTTAGGTTAAAAAGTTAGTTCTGCACAGGCTGGTGGGGCTCAGTTGGTTGGAGTATTGTCCCATAAACTGAAAGGTCACAGGCTTGATCCCCAGTCAGAGCACATGCAGGTTTCGGGTTCAGTCCCCAGTCTCTCACATCACTGTTCTCTGTCTCTGTCTCTGTCCCTGTCTCTATCTCTGTCTCTAGCCTCCTCCCTTCCCCTTTCCTCTCTCTCTGGAATCAATAAATAAATATATACAAATAAAATAAAATACCTTGTCTTTAAAAAAATAGTTCTTACACACTGCCCAAAATGTTTACTATAGACAATGCATCTCTTATTTGATGACTTCAAAAGATGCATGAGCAGCTCCTAACTAACAAGTATAATATCTCCTAGCATTATAAATTAGCAATGATCTAAGGGATCTTTCCCTCCCTTCTTCCACAGTACATAACTTCTAGCTAGCTTTAAATTCCAAGGGGTTATTTAAATTTCAAATGAACATTACAACCACAAGGAACCCTTTGCAGAATGCAAAATGTCTTTGAAGTTTTAGAACTTTGTTATACGTGTTGAAGTGAAATTCAGTATTGTTTAAAAAATGAAGCAAAAAAGTTGAAAATCCATTTAATAGTTGATATAGAATATCCCTAGTCTTTAATCAGTTAAGAATTTTCTTTTCCTAATAAAGGCAATTGGCAATAATTCTGATCACTGTCCCTCATGGACAAAAATTGTATAATACAATGTGCCATTCCCATGCTTTTGATTTATACAATTAAATGCATTTGGCAACAATCAGGAAAATAAAGATTCAGATGAAATATGGGATTGAACAAATAATTATGAAAATCTTCCATAATTATAAAAGTAAATTGTTAAATACAAATAACTGACATCAAAATTCTTTAAATAATTTCTTGAGTAGTTTAAATGCCACCAGGCTAAATGTTTAGAAATTGGTAGCAGCATTTGGCAATGATGTCTTGGAAATGACACTAAAAGCACAGGCAGCAAAAGAAAAAACAAGCAAGTTGGACTTCATCAAGGTTAAAATCTTTTGTGCATTGAAGGACACTATTAACAGAATGAAAAGGCAACCCACGCAATGGGAGAAAGTATTTGCAAATCATATATCTGATAAAGATTGATATCCAGAATATATAAAGAACTCCTATTACTTAACAACAACAAAAAAACCAAACAACTCAATTAAAAAATGGGCAAAGGACTTAAATAAACTTTTCTCCTAAGAAGATATACAAATGGCCAATCAATAGACATATAAAAAGATATTCAACAGTACCAATAATTAGGGAAATGCTGATCAAAACCACAGTGAACTCTCACTTCGCATCTATTAGGATGGCTACAATTAAAAACAGAAACAGAAAATAACAAGTGTTGGTAAGGATGTGCAGAAACTGAAACACTTGTGCTTTGAAGGTGCAGATATAACATGGTACAGCTGCTGACCTCACACTACGTACGTTAACTCAAAATCAAAGAGGTAAGTGTAAGAGACAAAACTATAAAATTCTCAGAAGAAAACACAGGAGTAAATCTTCATGACCTTGGACTTGGCCACGGAGTCTTACAGATAAAATATCAAAAATATAAGCAACAAAAGAAAAAATAATTGATCAATATAAAAATGTTTCTATTTTAAAGGACATTATTAAGAAAGTGAACAGACAACCCATAAAATAGTAGAAAATTTTATAAATTATCTATCTAATAAGAGACTTGTATCCAGAATATATAAAGAACTCAATACTAAAAGGACAAATAACCCAAATAAAAATGAGCAAAGGATGTGAATAGACATTTCTCCAAAAAAAAAAAAATGTCTAATAAGCACATGAAAAGATGTTCAAGATCATCAGTCATCAGGGAATGCAAATCAAAACCACAGTGGAATACCTCTTCACACCAAATAAGATGGCTAAAATAAAAAAGGTCAGATATAACTACTATTAGCAAGAATGTAGATAAATTAGAGCCCTCATCCACTGCTGATGGAAACACAAAATGGTGAAAGCTTTGGGAACAGTCTGGCAGCTCCTCAAAAAGTTAAGCACGGCCTTGCCATTTGACTCAGCAACTCCACTCCTAGGTCCATGTCCAGGAGAAATGAAACCATTATGTCCACACAAAACCCTGTACTCGAATATTCACAGCAGCATGATTCACAATAGCCCAAAGTGCAAATGACTCAATGTCCACCAACCAGTGAATAAACAAAATGTAGTACATTCACACAATGAACATTATTCAGCAATAAAAAAAGAAATGAAGGACTGACATGATGCTACACCTCAGTAAGCCTTGAGAAGTTCATGCTGAGTGAAAAAAACCTAGTCACAAAAGACCACATACCCTATGATTCCATCTATATGAAAGGTCCAGAACAGGCAAATCTATAGAGACGGAGAGCACTTACACCTCTGTTTTTTCACCCACAGAAACAAAATACTACAAAAGGTAGCTAGCCCTATTTCAGTCTCCTCTACTCCAGAAATGTCAACTTTTTTTCTGAAGTTGATATCTTTCTCTACTACATTTATTTTATTTATCTTTGTTTACTCAAGTTTGCTTTTTAAATCTTCTTTATTTGAACTCAACTCATTAGCTTTCCCTCTTTCTAATAATATATGCAAGCATGGCTATATATATTTCTAAGTACATCATGCTGGCTGCTTGCATAGTTTTGGCATGTGTAGTTTTCATTGGCATTTAGTGCTAACTATTTTCTACTTGCCTTATGTTTATTGGAGCCTTATATTATTCAGAGGCATGATTTTTAATATTTTTAAACAAATGGGGTGTTGATTATCATTTTGTTACTAATTTCTAATTTTATTGAGCTGTAGGGAGAAAATATTCTGTGTGTAAATTAACATTTGCTTTTTGACCTAGTATGTGGTGTAAACTGAAATTTATTTTCTGACCTCATAGCATATGGTCACGTTTTATAGGTATTCCATGTATGCTTGAAAATAAAGTATTTAATTGTTGGGTTAATGTTTTCTCTTTCTTTCTTTCTCTCTCTCTCTCTCTCTCTCTCTCTCTCTCTCTCTCTCTCTATCCATTCACCTACCTACCTCCATTAATTTGTTGCTCAAATCTTACTAAATTTTGGACTTCTTTGCCTATCAATTGCCAAGGGGAAAATATTAAAAATCTATGACAAACATGGATTTTTCCAATTTTCCTTTTAAATATATTGAGTTTTGCTTTACACATTTTAAGGCAATGGCATTAGGTGTATGAGTTTACAAGTTTAGGACTGTTTTATAGTCCCAGTTAATTGTTCCCTTTGTCATTATGAATTGACTTTTTAAATCTCAATAATGTTTTTACTTCAAAGTCTATTTTATTGGATATTAATATAATGTTGTTGCTTTCTTTTAATATTTCCAACTTTCCATATCACTTTCAAAATGTCTTATTTTATTTTATTTTTTAATTTTTTTAAAATATTTTATTGATTATGCTATTACAGTTGTCCCATTTCCCCCCCTTCATTCCCCTCCACCCTGTACACCCCCTCCCACCCACATTCCCCCCTTTAGTTCATGCCCATGTGTCATAAGTTCTTTAGCTTCTACATTGCGCACACTATTCTTGCCCTCCCCCTGTCTATTTTCTACCCACCATCTGTGCTACTTGTTCTATGTACCTTGTCTCCCTCTCTCCTCCTCCCACTCATCTATTGCTAACCCTCCATGTGATCTCCATTTCTGTGTTTCTGCTCCTGTTGCTTAGTTGGCTTTTGTTTTAGGTCTGGTTGTTAATACCTGTGAGTTTGCTGTCTTTTTACTGTTCATAATTTTTTATCTTCTTTTTCTTAGATAAGTCCCTTTAACATTTCATATAATAAGGGCTTGGTGATGATGAACTCCTTTAACTTGATCTTATCTGAGAAGCACTTTATCTGCCCTTCCATTCTAAATGAAAGCTTTGCTGGATAGAGCAATCTTGGATGTAGGTCCTTGCCTTTCATGACTTGGAATACTTCCTTCCAGCCCCTTCTTGCCTAGAAGGTCTCTTTTGAGAAATCAGCTGACAGTCTGATGGGCACTCCTTTGCAGGTAACTCTCTTATTTTGTCTTGCTGCTTTTAAGATTCTCTCCTTATCTTCAATCTTGGGTAATGTAATTATGATGTGCCTTGGTGTGTGCTTCCTTGGGTCCCATTTCTTTGGGACTCTCTGAGCTTCCTGGACTTCCTGGAAGTCTATTTCCTTTGCCAGAATGGGGAAGTTCTCCTTTATTATTTGTTGAAATAACTCTTCCACTTGTTCTTCCTCGTCTCTCCTTCTGGTACCCCTATAATTCCGATGTTGGAATGTTTAAAGATATCCTGGAGGTTTCTAAGCCTCTTCTCAGTTTTTTGAATTCTTGCTCCTTCATTCTTTTCTGTTTGGTTGTTTCTTTCTTCCTTCTGGTCCACTCCATTGATGTGAGTCCCAGTTTCCTTCCCATAACTATTGGTTCCCTGTATATTTTCCTTTATTTCACTTAGCGTA
>PVKU01016670.1:0-13825 GCA_004027475.1 Anoura caudifer | reverse complement strand
GGGGAGGGCAAGAATAGTGTGGGAAATGTAGAAGCTAAAGAACTTAGGACACATGGACATGAACTAAAGGGGGGGAATGTGGGTGGGAGGGGGTGTGCAGGGTGGAGGGGAATGATGGGGAGAAATGAAACAACTGTAATAGCATAATCAATAAAATATATTAAAAAATAAAAATAATAAATAAAAATGTTGAAAAAGAAAAGATTACTCATTGATGAAAAGAAATGAAATATCAAAACATGGAACAACATGGAAGATTCTTAAAACAATTATGCTACTTGAAGAAAACTAAAAAAATAGTTGTATAGTTTAGGATTCTACGTACAGACAGAGCATTGAAACTAATCTGCACTGGTAGGAAGGAGATTAGTATTGTCTACTCTGGGGGAGGTGGAGAAGGAAGGACTAGAATGACAAAGAGGCACAAAGAAACTTTTGCAGATGAAAATCCCAGAAGAAATCTACCTCATTCTCTGAATGTCTTATGTGGGAAATAAATTATTTTCTGGATTACAATGTGGTCTGCCTCTTCAATGAAAATTAGTCACCTGCACCATTTTAGAATCACTTTTCACAAGTTGTATCGAAATTATACTGATTTGAACTCTAAACTAGAAATATGAGACATATATTAAGTAAAGTTTTTTTTTTGTTTTGCTTTGTTTTGTTTTCTAAAGCACTTCTCTAAATAATTATGGGGATCAGGGCAAATAATAGGCACTTGTTTGGTCAAGATAGTATAAAGTATATAAAACAAAATGGCATTACTCACGTCAACAAAAATGGCTGCCAATCAGACACTTTGGTTGAAGAATAAAACCACCTAAGTCATGCCAGACACATCTGGCAAGGAGACAAACCTAAGATATCTGACACATGACCAGAACAGGCCTGTCTGCGCACTGGGACCACACAGATAGGCTCCTGAGGAATTTCTCCATTCCCCATCAAAGGTGCCAAGACACTTATCGAGAGACCCAGAGGCGTGGAGTAAACAATCCTCAAGGGTATAACTGAGGCAGGCTCCAAACTGCTGCAGAGACAGCTGAGCTCCACATGGCAGAGTGCTGCTCCTTGCCACGCTGATGTTCCTTGGCCATTGGCCACCTAAGGCTCTGCTCCACTAGACTGAGGGCTTATCCTCTCCAACCCATGAAAGCCATATGACTGGCTCTTCCTTGTAATACACCAACATTCCCCTTGCCCATTGTGCTGTTTCTCGGACCTACTGGCTCAGACTCTTGGACTTGGGTTCATTATCCTCTATCGTTTGCTGTGTGAGTGTGTCATATTCTTCCTAGATTGTTAGAGTGTGAGTAGGATATTAATGTATGTTGATGTTCTACTCTGAGTGAACCTACAGCTGAGTGAATAGTATAGTTATCTTATGTGACTCTTGTCTATGCCTTCGTACCTGGTTACTCCATGGGCAGCTAGTTGAGTAGTGGTCTGGCTGACTTACAGGAAAGGTTATAGAAGGACTATACGTGAAACATACACTCCTAAAAGCAATCTACCTTACTGGTTTCTGTTTTCCCTCATCTTGCCACAAGATAACATAACAAAATTTCTCATAAAAAGATACTGTTCTGAAAACAAATAAAAGGCAATCTTTTTAAATAGGTGGGCTTTTCTTTTGCATCATTGTTCCTTTCTTTGATTGCTGCCGGGAGAGGGTATAAGAGGACTAAATGGTAATTGAAAACATACAATAAAGATTAAATTAAAGAAAGAAAGTTTTTTCATCATTATTAGGTCAGGTTATCCAGTAGAGATTTTATTCCACACAAAACTTCACCTTCAAATGACATGCTATTGGTTTTATTACCTATAAATACTGCTATCTCTCAAAATAAAATTAAGAGGTTTAATAAATCTTTAATCATTGTACAAGATACAAACAACAAGACTGCACATGATTTCTTCTTGTACCATCTGTTGAGTCCTTTCACTTAAGGATTAGTTTATACTTATATCAAATTTTCTTGATATTTATTTGAGATGGGAATTTCCTTCAAGAAAAAAAGGAAGATATGGCAACAAAGAATTAAATAAATGTATTCTCAGTCATTACTCAAAAACAGTTCCCACAGTTATTAAGTGAATTAGCAGAAAATAGAATGACTTTTAACTATGACAGATCTTTTAAATTTTAAAAAATACTATATATTAAATTAAGAAAAAGTAAATAATAATAATAATAAAGAAAAAAACTTTAAAGATGACTCCATTAAAAGATTTCTGTATTCCTTATACCTTAAAGCATGATTTCTATTATAATACAAATAAAGAAACTATTTCCTTTAAATAATTTTAAAGAACTTTGAAGTCATGAAAAAATAAAAAACAGGACAAAGAAATTCTAGGCAAATAGATATAAATGAACCATGCCAGGAATTTTGAAAATACAGGCAGAAATGCAAACAAAATTAGTGGCGTGGCTATGAAAGAAAATACGGTTCTCTACTAATTCAGGTGTTCCCTCCATTTGGTTATATAATTTATCCTTCTTCTATGAATAAAATTAAATGAATGAGGTGACTGATAATTATATAATTTCCAGATCATAAATGTTTTTATCTAGATTTTGTACTTTTAATGGAATGCTGTACCATTCCCTTACAATGAAAGTGAATTTCTGAAATAAAATAAAAAGATCATACCACACAGCTATTCAGATTAACATCAGTTGGTAAGCAAGCCTAGGTCTTATATCTCCAGTCCATAAGACGCGCGGGCAGGGCAGTCTTGGTGTTGTTGTGCATGCAGTATAGGAGGAAGCAAAATGAGAGATTCTCTGACACATTAGCCACCGTATTGACACATTGACTTCCATTAGTGTTGACCTGAGCATAGATCTGTTCCTCTCAGTACTTGTTAAGGTATTTCATTGAATACTTAAAGGAGTAAGCAGAAGGAAATGAGGCAGGGGGGAGGAAAGAAGTGTAAGGGATGGAAGGAGGGAGACACAGAGAGAGAGAGATTCCCCAAAAGTTCATGCATTCTTAGATGGTAGATGAGTATCATAAATAAAAAGGAAAATGACTTTTAGAAAGAAGCAATTCTTGAAGTCATATATTCTTGCCCTACATGACATTAAGTTCAGAAGGCTAGAATAGATATGTGATATACAGTGTCATTACATAATGGAAGGATAGAGAAACTATTAGAAGGCAAATTAATAGAGACTTTTAATACAATATGAACTGAGAGGCAGAGGCACACAAGCTTTAACAATTGCAAAGAATTACTACTTCCCTAGCTCTGAAAAAGCAGAGAGAAGAAGGGATGTCACTGACCACAGTGAACACTGGTATACAGAGAGGAAGATTACTTGATAGAGGCCGGTGTTGAAGAGTGTGTTGGATCCTGTAAAACACAGAAGTGTGTAAGGAAGTGTCTGTCTCTGTTCTCCTCCTGCCTTTAATCTTCTGCCATTTCTGCTCTTTGGTCAAATTCTTGGAGCCAGAAAGTAAGGGCAACCAATTGATGCAGTCCATAATAGTCAGTCTCCCAAGATGTACAGCACAGTAGAGAAGGGCAGGAAGGTTAAGTAGACATTTTTCAGTTCACCATCATTTTGTACTGTGAGGTAAAAAATCCAGATAAAGCTCATAGGGAAAAGAAGTGAGTTGTTCGAATATTGACGTACTCATATACAAGAGTATATGCATTTGGAAAGGGTAAGTTCTCATTAAGTCACTTATTTTTAATGGATTTTGGAAAGAGAAGACTTCATGTCAGGAGCCAAGTGATAAGAAGCAGCTCTTACTCTGAAAAGCAATTTTGAGGGAAGGTTTTAGAGAAGAGAGTGAATATGTTTTCTGTGTTAATGTGTTAACAAGTAACCATATTACATCACATGCTTGTATTGCTCTTTTCCCTGCCTGCTGAGCTGGAACCAACAGCAGTGCACTGGAGTAGCCTACTGTTCACTTGTGTTTTAAGCCTTCAAGCACATCATGAATTATTGGTCCTGTGAGTTATTGACGGCTGCATTTGGAGGACAACTTCAAATTTTTCCATTAGCCCAAAAGTGAGCTATTTACTGCTTGTTCATTGCTGTAAGTTTATACAGGTTATCACCCAGGTTTTCACTGTGAAAATAGCCTGCATTATGCCTCTGGCCCTACTTCCTATACGTTTATCATGAGGCAATTATGTTATTTCTACTATTACTCAGAATTTTAAAAACTACCACATTAGATATCAACTTTCTTATAAAAATCATTTAATTTTATTGAATTATCTCACCTCATGATTGGTTGATTTATTGAGAGAGCTAAAAAACACCCCAAGTCTTCTAACACTTAAGCAAAATGCAATTAGCCATGATAGATTTGTGTTTATTTAGAATATACTAGGTTTAAGCAAGAAATATTTGTCATCTATTCTGAATCTCTGGTCTTTCCAATAAATGAATTATTCCCAAATTGTTTCTTTTTTCTCCACTACCAAGGTCACTTCTCAGTTTTCTTCTCTCAAAATTTTTTCTCATTTAACTTGCCTATTACTCTCTACTCTTATTTGCTTACTTTTTGTATAAACCATTCTTCCTCCCTTCTTTCCTCTTTTCTCTCCTGCCCTCCCTTCTTCCCTTCCATCCTTCCTTCCTTCTTTTTCCTCTTGTTTTATATCTTCCTTTTGCTCTTTTCTATCATCTTAGTATCCTTTCTTCTTTCACTGTACTTTTCTCCTTACTTTCCATATTTATAAAATAATATTTTATGCACAATTAGAGAATAACAAAAATAGAAAAAAATGTCAAATATAGGATGGGACAAAAGTAGATTTACAGGTGTGAGTACACAAAACAGGATTTATTCATTATTATTATTTATTTATTAGTGTATTATATTCCTGTTTTTGTAGACCTGACTTTTGTCCCACACTGTATTTGTGAGAATTAAAACAAAGAAGATAAGAGCAATCACATTATGATGTCCAAAATACATTCAACTGGTGCTCTTTATTTTCTCTTCAAATGAAAGTATCTGACCTTTAACCTCCTAATTCTCAAGAAAAAGAAGTTATTTTGTAAGACCCATAGGGTATACGATATAAAATAAAAAGTCAGTCGAGATCAGGGAGGATGTCTCATTGACCTATTCATTCTTCCTAAAAATGTATGTTGAACACTTATCATTTGCCAGGAAGTGATCTAGATTCCAGGATTTAGAATTTGACATGGTAAGCAAAGTCCATGCTTTTATGAAGGTTACATTTTAAAAGGGTAGACAAAAAAATAAATGCAATAAAATAAATAAAGTATGTTGGGTTTTCAAAATATATATAGAGAGAGAAATATAAAATATGAAAACAATCATTTGGCTTAATTAAGAATAATATTTGACTTCTCTAAAGAATGTCATTCTAGAATTTTTCCAAATATTTTTAAACAGTTTGTTGATAAGAATTGAACTTCAGCCCCTCACATGCCAATGTTATTTGTTGATAATTAAGAAGAGCTTTTTCAAACAGAAATTCTGGTGATGTGGTTTAGCTGTTCTTAGGGAAAATGAAAAACTTAACCAAAATCTAACCCTATATTAATGGCTACTCAAGTTTTTAAGGGTATGCATGGTTACCTTTATTTATGTTTTAGATTTTTACCTGATTTTTATCCATTGCAAACAAATAGATATAATTACTATTCTTTTTCTAGCATATCTTTAATGTTTCTTACATACACCATTTTGCAAAGACTAAAAGACAGCAACATCCACAACTACACAGAAATTAAAATGTGCTGAGATCAATGCCAATCAGTAAATGAAACAATTTTTTCATACATTTCTAATAGAGTGATTTTTTCAGGTAATGAGGCTAATGCTTGTTTTAGTTTTCTATTATAAAAATATCAATTGATCCACATTATTAAAAACTCTGGTAAAAATATATGTGTATATATACACACATACATATATTTTAAAGGGTGCAACTTCTGGGATTTAAAAGATGTGTTTAAAAAAAAAAACACACATGAGGCACTTTGTGCCAGTCTCTTCTGATTGTTGAAAACAAACAGGAATCAGGAAACATAGCCCATTTATTTTATACTTTTTAACTTTTGCAGAAGGAGTGTTCACATTTTTCTTTATTCCCTAACTTGGAATTGGTTTTGGGCAGTGTGTTACCACTTTATCAAATGTTCAAAACCAGGTGCATAGTTATCATGAACAATGAACTCTATTTTAGTATACTTCAATGCGAAGTAATAGTTTGCTCACATGGCGAGAGGAAAAGGGCCTGTCTGACATCTTCCCTGGCTCTCTTACAATTTGGAGCTGGTATACAGCTCTATTAGGCTGTCGTTTCCACCCACGCACCTTCATGGTTCTAGTGAAAGTACATCAAAGATACAGGCACTAATGTACAGAAAAGTTAATCGTATTCCCATTAACCTTATTATGGTCTGAACTGTCTAATTTCATATATGTGACAATGTAGACACAATGACTCTGCTGGAAACCCTCACTAGAAGAAGTCACTTGACAGAATTTCAGGACAAGGGCAAGAAGAATTACAGAATGTGAGAATGAGGTGGAACACAGTGTTAGCCACTCTCCTTGTTCCAATGGTGGAAATTATCCACTCTGGGCATTGAGTTTAATTGCTCCAAACAGCTCCAGAAGGCTGCACTTTCATCCCTATTGTAGGTCAATGAGCATTTTGCATGGTAGAAATTATTAGCAAGTAGGCCTGTCCCCAGGAGAGTATCCAGGATGCTATTCACAGACCATTAACAGCAGAGTTCACCCATGACCAACAGAGGCCATGAAGAAATGCTCTCTCCTTGGGAACATCCATTAGTGAACAACTGCCATTCTCTTTAGAAATATTTCTTTACTTGTGCAACTCTTACAGATTTTTATGAAACTCGTAATAAAGCTAACCAGGCATGTTACTGGAGTATTCCTGTTTTTTAAATAAAGCTGAATAATAATCCTTATTATATATAAATATATTTGGACTTCTTTGGTTCATTTTTACTTTTTTTAAAAAATTTTTAAAAGTAAAATTGGTGACTGGAAACATTTGAAGAATTTGAACAAACCCAGGAAAGACTTGTCCTTTAAGAAGGAAATTTCTCCTAAAATGGTAAACTCAGAACCAACAGTGTAAGATATTAAATAGATCAAATAAAAGAAAATTCATACTCCTAAGACATTGATCAATACCTAATATCCAGAATGTAGCATAAGGTTTATAAATTATACTTCCCAAATTGGCTCTTTGCAAAAGAATATGATGCCTTTTATGATTCATGTACTACACATAATCTGCATCCTGCAATATCAGATTAATATTTGAAATGAAAATTTGTTTGAAAGGAATATGGTCACTTTAATCAAAATTTGTTGAATACAAACAGAAAGGAAAAGCAGAATGACAATTATCTGAGAAAAAATGGAGAGAATTTACTCATAACTATATTTTGACAATCACGTAGCTGGAATTAACTTTCAGAAATCAGTCAGATATTGCCCAGACATCAGAAGGAGGGAGAGTACACCATCTCACATACAAACAGAATATTTTTTTTACAACACTGCCTTACTCTGACTTGAGTCTTTAGTTAGTATGTTGAGAATCTTCTCATTGAGTCACATTGCCTTTCTTATTTGTTGCTGGACTCCTTTGCAGTAAGCCATGATTTGTAAAGTGACAAGATATCATTAATGCACATGTTTACTTGCTTTGTATCAGAATATGGTTCAGTGCTTAATGTGTTTAATAATTTAAAAGATATTTATTCTAAATTAACAATATTGAAGGACCTATATTCTTACTTAGCCTGACTGTAAAAAAAGTTATAATGCTCCTTTTTCCGTTACCACTGAGCAGGTTACTAAGGTGACATTACACTCTTAAGCATCCTCTGGTCCCACCCATGCCCCTCCCTGACTACCCTGCATAGCCACTATCCCAAACCCCCTTGTCAGTTAAGAAAAACTGTCTTAGATAATACCATAGCTGCATTACTCTTTTTTCCATTCACAAGTGGTGTGAGAATTAGAAATGGTATGATGGCTGTAGCTAAAAATTCTACAGAAAGATTATTGTGGGGCATGTGTAAAACCACTGTTTCCTAATTTACTAACATCTAACTTGAGACTCAAGTTAGTCATGAGACTCAAGACTCATGAGACTGTGAAATGTATCCTCATATATAGAAAGAATTGATTCTTGTTCTCCCATCACTTGGATACAGGGCCTATGTGCTGTGTCTAAGGGTAAAATATATTCAGAGGAATGAAACCCAATCTATAGAAAACCCCAAATTCAACGTCTTCTATCCCTCACCTGACCATATTTGAGACCCAAAAAGCAATGTTAAGTGATAACATAAGAGTGAAGAGGATACTGAAAGAACCGACAAAGTGGTAAAGCAGAAGTAAGGTAGTTAGGAAAAAACAAAAAACAAAAAACGAAGTAATGGTCTCTTTGTAAAGTCTAGGCAACAACTAGGTGACTTGTTTGTTTCTGTAAGACAAGGTAATATACCAAGGACACATGAATACTGCCATTGACACATTGAATGCTCAGTCATGGCAACAGCTAGAACTGATCTGATGAAGTCAAATATGTCCATGTATGGAATTAAATCTTTGCTCTCTGGGACCATTAATCTTTCAGAGCAGGATTGTATGATTCTAATGAAAGAGATTTCTTGATCCTATGGCCTGATGTTTTTATCCTATCAAAATTCACATGTTTGAAATCCTAGTGCCCAATGTGATTAGGAGGTAGGGTCTTTGGGAAGTATTTAAGTCAAGAGAGGGAGGGAGCTCCTGAGGGGGATAGTGCTTTTATAAAAGAGAGCCCACAGAGATCCCAGCCCCTTCCATCATATGAAGACCCAGTGAAAAGTTAGCAGTCCAATCCGAAGGAGGGCCTTCCCAGAACTCAGCCGACTGACATCCTGATCTTGGACTTTCAGCCTCTAGAACTATGCATGAAATAAATTTCTGTTCTTTATAAGCTACCCAGTCAATGTACTTTGTTATAGAAGCCTGAATGGACTAAGACAATGTACATTCACAAAGTGGGTCTTTATTTTTCATGTGGTTATTCAGAGGTCTTTCTCAAAAGCAGCTTCATCTAATATTCAGAATATAAAATGATTTTTCATGGTCCATCCACTCATTCCCAAATAACCTATTTTGCTTGTTATTCTGCTATTACTACTAGTTTCATCATCAACTATCTTCCCCAGGTACATGCTATTTTATGACAAGAGCTAGTCACTATCACTAGAATAAATTGTAATATAGAGCTAGATAATTGACATCTAGAGATAATTCTGAGGAAGGATTGTTAACATATTGTTTTTGTCATTGTAATAACTGTTTATATTGGGCATTCTCAAAATTAAAAGTTTGAGTCAAAGAATGACAGAAAAAAATGACCAGTGTTTATTGTAATAGATTTTACCATTTATAAGTAACTAAAAGTCAACCTGGGCTTAAATAAACTCTAGTATGTTCTTGGTCTATTCTAATTCATACCATTTCCTCCAATTCTTCTTTATATAAACTTTTTATAATAAAAAATCTTGGCCTCATTCTTATGAGAGAGTAATCATCCACCAGGCTCTACAGTAAGTGAAGTTGACTTTCTTCATATGAAATGTTAAGATTAAAGTCATAGATATCACACATTCTTTGTATTTGAAATTTAAATTACATTAGAGAAAATAGAAATTTTTATACACAGTGAGATGGACAAGAAGACAACTGAAACAAAATGTGACCATTGCAATCAAAGCATTTTATCTAAATAACACCAGTCAATACAGTTTTGCTAAATAATATCTTCTTGAATATTGTACCAATACCTTAATAACTCTGTACTACAAAAGTTGATATCATAAATACATTGAATATCTATACATTTTATACATAATACACATACACATATATTTAAGTGTCTTATTTGTATACATATTATATATGTATATATACATCTCAGCTAAAATTTGTTTGGTTAATTATGCTTTCAAGTAGAAATAACAGAGACTTTTTGTTATGGTTATTGTTCTATAAATACTCTGATGGACTAGTAAAAAGTAAATTGAATCACTCACCAAATCCATCTTTCTTACTACTTAGTCCAGGACCAGGTGGGTGGCGGTGGAAGAGGGTATAGGGGAGATAAATGGTAATGAAAAAAAATAAAATTAAAAAAATGTTAAAAGAAAAAGAACAGGAAGAGACAAAAATAATTTTTGTATAAAAATATTAACCATACCTACATTTTTACATTTGGAAATTGTTCACAATAGCTGTAGATTTGAATATTTTTTGAGGGAAGACATACATGGTACATAAATAAATTTATGAGGATAAAAGGAGATAAGAAAATGAGCTATCTAAGATGACAAAGGGATAGAGGAGACAATTGGTGTTATGTAAAAATATAGATATGTTTCAAGAATCGAATTTAAAGTTGTGTTACTTTCTGTGTTGTAACTATACACTGTCACCTGGAAACATTCAATATATCTCATACATAAAAGTACACTATAGAGAGATGAGGGAAAGAGACATACCTAGAACATGAATAAGGAGATAAGAAACAAGAGAAGATGACAGCCTTGGAGAGGGAATACTGAAACCAAATTGCTACTGATCATTGGCATCAAAGGAGCAGGTGGCTGAATGAACCAATCAGGAGAAACTTTAGTCATTCATCCCTATTTTGTTATCTCGAGAATTTTATAAACATGGAGATGGTATGTGCTCTGATTGTATAGAATAAAGGCTTATGATCTTCTATCTAAAAGCTGAGGAAAATGTGTTCTTAAAAAACAGGTATTTGATGACTTGTTGTCTGTGCACATGGGCTATGGGCACATATGTGTTTGTACTGATGTTATTGCACGCAACCAAAACTCTTTATCATTGGGCTATTTATCTAATGCTCTTATTTGCATCCACACATACTATTTTGAATTAAAATTGATGGCAGTCTTCAAAGCTCTCTGTCATAAGAAAATGGTGAACAACTATTAAAATATTAAATGCAGGATCATCACTAATATTTTATGATTCAGTCCTCACAGGAACCTAAATTTTCAGGCTCTTCCAAAAAATAGGCTATAATTCAGTGCCATTTGTATTAACTAATTATTGTCACAATAATTATAAGAAAAAACTCTCAGTGGCATACAAAAATAGCATTCATTGTTTATGAATCCAGGGTCACTGGACATGTGGGTCTGCTGACATTAACAGCACTGACCTACACTGACTCATATAACAGGTCTTTGGTGAGATGATGAGTGAAACCTGACTGCTTTTTGTGGATCTCATCCTTTAGCTGTCCAGTTGGTAACATCATTTTCATGGTGATTTCAGGGAAGCAAAAAGTACTTCACTGGCAGAAGTTCCCCCAGAGCCGCCACAAATGGAAATAAAGAGTCTTCCCAGATGCAACCTTGTTGCTCCAGCGGGAAAAGTGGTGGCATCCTCCATTCCCTCTAGTGAAGAATGCCCCAAGCCCTTCTCTGACACAGCTTTTATTGGGGTTGGGAAGTGCAAGGGGATACAGTGCATGTGCATAGTTTATCAATCAATGTCCAGCAAGCTATGGTCATTAAAAAACTAACAGTATTTGTAGATAACAATTAAAGAAACACAGAAATCTTTTCAGGTTGGGGTCTGTGAGACATGAAGGCATCAGATAGCTGTAAAGGTGTATATCATGGAGTAGGGAGTTTCACTCCTTATGACTTGACCTCAAGCGTCTGGGTTATACTAACAGGGCTTATCGCTAAGGGAGCTGACTCCAGAGGACAAAGATGTACATTTCAGGCATGATTCCCATGGGACCCTCAGTGTTAGAATTGAGTCATGCCCGCCACCTGTGTTATGACCTGGTTTTCCAGGGAAACTTACCAGCCCCTTTCAGAGCTTGCTCTCATGGGACTACAATCTCCAAAACCACACAGAGTGGTCTCCAACACCTTTACATGCTCATTTCCCCTTTATCAAATATTAACTGACCATAGAGACTTGGGTTTACTTCTGGTCTCTCTATTTGGTTCCATTGGTGTATGTGTCTGTTCTTATGCCAGTCCAGACTGTTTTGAATATAGTCACCTTGAAGGATAGTTTGGTATCATGTATTGTGATCCCTCCTAACTTGTTCTTCTTTCTCAAGATTGTTGAGGCTATCTGGAATCTTTTTTGTTCCATATAAATTTTTGAAATATTTTTTCTAGACCTGGGAAAAATGTCATTGGTATTTAAAAAGGAATTGTGTTGAATCTATAGATTGTTTTGAGTAGTATGGACATTTTAATGATATTAATTATTCCAATCCATTAACAAAGTATGCACTTCCATTTTTTTGTACCTTCCTTAATTTGTTTTGTATTCTGTAGTTTTCTGAGTACAGAATTTTTACCTTGTTGGTTAAATTTATTGCTAGGTACTTTATTTTTCTCATTGCTATTGTAAATAGGATTTTTTCCCTAGTTTCTCTTTCTGACATTTAATTGTTGGCATACAAAAATGCCATCAATTTCTGAATATTTACTTTATATCCTGCTATTTTGCCAAATTCACTTACTAGATTAAGCATTTTTTTTAGTGGAGACAATAGAGTTTTCTATATAAACTATCATGTCATCTACAAATAATGACAATTTTACTTCCTCATTTCCAATTTGAATGCCTTTTTTCTTTTTCTTGTCCAATCACTGTGACTAGAACTTCCAGTACTATATTGAATAAGAGTCATTAAGTCACACTTGTCTTGTTCCTGATCTTAGTGGGAAAGATTTTAGTTTTTTTTCCATTGAGTATAATGTTGGCTATAGGTTTCTCACATATGACTTTTATTACACTGAGGTATACTCCCTCTATTCCCACTTTGCTAAGCATTTTTATCATAAATGGGTGATGGATTTTATCAAATGTTTTTCAGAATCTCTTGATATGACCATGTAATTTTGTCCTTCATTTTATGTGTTGTGCTATATTTATTAATTTATGAATATTGTACCATCCTTGCAACCCTGGGGATGAATCCCACTTGATCATGATGTGTGATTTTTTTAACACATTTATGAAACCTGATTGCCAGTATTTTGCTGAGGATTTCGGCATCTATATTCATCAAAGATATTGGCCCGTAATTTTTTTTTGTTGTATATTTATCTGGTTTTGGAATTACGATGATACTGGCCTCATGAAAAAAGCTTTTAGAATCTTTCCTCTTCTTTAATTTTTTGTAATAGTTTGGTAAGTACAGAAAGAAGTTAGTTCTTCTTTAAATGTTTGCTAAAATTCACCTGTAAAGCCATTCAGTCCAGGGATTTTGTGTCCTGGGAGTTTTTGATTACTACTTCAATTTCACTCATTGTTATAGATCTACTTAGTATTTCTGCTTCTTCGTGATTCAGTTTTGGCAGATTATAGGTTTCCAGACATTTGTCCATTTTACCCAGGTTGTCCAATTTCTTGGCATATAGCTATTCATAGTAATTTCTTACACTCTTTTGTATTTCTGTGGTATCTGTTGTAACTTTTCCTCTTTCATTTCTAATTTTATTTTTTTGTGTTCTCTCTTTTTTACTTGAAGAAGTTGGTTAAAGGTTTGTCATTTTTTTTATCTTTTCAAAGAGCTGGCTTCTTGATTTATTGTACCTTTGAATTACTCTTTTAGTCTCTATGTCATTTAATTCTGCTATGATCTTGATTATTCCCTTCCTTCTATTAACTCTGGGCATTATTTGTTGTTGTTCTTCTAATACTTTTAGATGTAGGGGGAGTTTGTTTATTTGAGATTTTTCTTTCTTTTTTTTTCTTTTTTT
>PVKU01016669.1:0-13819 GCA_004027475.1 Anoura caudifer | reverse complement strand
TTTTCATGTTGATATGATTTGCAGTGAGTTCATCATAGCTTCCCTGTAGTTTCTGGTAGTTTATTGTGAGCCATTGAAACTTCCTGACAACCATTGCTTTGTACTCAAAATCTGATAGTTGTGTTGCCTCCATTTCATTTAGCATCCTTTCTTGGGCTTCCTCCTTTTCTTTCATTTGTGGATTATTTCTTTGTCTTCCCATTGTTTGTGAGGCTCTTCTTGTTGGGCTCAGTTTCTTAAATTGATTTGTTCTGGTCCCTGTGTTTATGGTGTGAACTTCTGTGGTAGAATGCCTATGAGATTCAGTGGTGCTGTCTCCTCAGTTATACTGGTGTTCATGGCTTCCAGTGTCTCAGGTGTTGAAATATCCCCTCTTTGGGACCAACTCTGGTCTTTCCATAATTGCAGGGTTTTTTGTTTTGTTTTGTTTTGTTTTTGTCTCACTTGTAGGTGTTTAAAAAGAGAAAAGAGGAGGAAAGAAGAAAGAAAAGAAGAAAAAAGGAAATAAAAAATGAAAATAGAATAAAGAGAAGCAGAATGAAAAAGAAAAAATAAAAAAGAGAAAGGAAGAAGAGATAAGCTTGGAAAGAAAGGAAGAAGGAATAAAATAAGAAAGAAGTAATGAGAAGCAAAAGGAGTTGAGGGGTAAAAGAGATCAAAATAAAGAAAAAATAATAATAAAAAAAGAAAAAACCCACAAAAATATCAAACAAACCAAAAAGCACCAAATCTGCCAGCTCTTGCTGTTATCAATCTTGCCAAGCTGGTTTTTCTGGCCTTGATGACTGCAGTGGCTGAGGGGTTACTGTATTGTTTTTCTCCCTGTTCAGCACTCAGTTCTCTTTGGCCTAGTGTCTTCAGAGCTAGTCCAAGGCCTGTCCACACAGAGCCTCAGGTGTGTCCTATGAGGTGGAGGCACCTACTGTGGTCGCTCATGCAAAAGCGCTAATGGTCTTTCAGCCTTCCATGCACAGGTGCCAACTAACCTGCGAGCAGGAATCAACCCCCAATCAGGTTGCTCCCTGGTGTCTAATATCTCCCAGCAGCCCACTCAGGTCTCCGATGTTGCAAGGGCTCTGAGAGAGCTCCCTGTTGGCACATGCGTGGGGTAGCGTGCTGGTGCCAACGGATTCCCATGCAGCTGTTCCCAATGGCGCCTAGGCGTAGACAGAAGTGTGAGCTCCAACACTCAGTCCTCCCAGGTCTATGAGATCTTAACTCCTCTCTGTGAGATTTCAATCAACCAGGTTTATCCTGGTGCTGCCGAGACCCTGTTTGGCTGATCAGGGAGTGGTTGACCGAGTCCCCTCCCTAGAGTCTTATGGCCAAAACTGGCCTGGGATCTCCGCCCCCGCACTGCTCTCCACAATGCTGGATTACTCTCCTTATTGTCTGGTTTTTCAATGTCCACTGCAATTTTCGATCTCCTATTTTCAAATACGCTGTGTTTCTGGTGTCTGTTTGCTGTGCTCCACTGTAAATTGACCTGTTTTTTTCACCTGTGTGAAGGGGGAAGAGGGATGTGCATCCTCCTACCACACCGCCATCTTCTCTCTCCTATATGCTTCCATTTTTTGTTGTCTTCCTTAGTTATTTTCTTCAGTATTGTGTAGTTTCTGCATACAGGTCTTTTTCTTCCTTGATTAGGTTTACTCTTAGGGACTTTATATTTCTTGTTGCTATAGCGCATGAGATTTTTTTTTTACTGATTTCTGTTTCCCATGTTTCATTGTTGGTGTACAAAAATGTTTTTGATTTCTGAATGTTGACTTTGTATCCCACTGTTTGCCAAATACACTTACACCATACACAAAAACAAACTCAAGATGCATAAAAGATTTAAATATATGTCATCACACCATAAAAGTTCTAGATGAGAACATAGGCAGGAAAATATCAGATATTCGATGAAACTATTTTCACCAGTATGTCCCTGTAGAGCAAGGGACATAAAGGAAATAATAAACAAAAGAGAATTAATCAAAATAAAAAGCTTCTTCACAGCTAATGAAAACATCAGCAAAATTCGATGGGTACAAATCATATGGGAAAACATATTTGCCAATGATAGCTCTGACAACATTTTTATCTCCAAATATATAAAAATTCACATGAGTCCAATCCTGGAAGACCAACAATCCAATTAAACAAATGAGCCAAGGACCTGAACAAACACTTTTCCAAGGAGGACATACAGAGGGACCAGAGACATATGAAAAGATGCTCAGCATTACTAACCATCAAAGAGATGCAACTTGAAACCACAATGAGATATCATTTCAAATCTCTCAGAATGCGCATAATAAACAAATCAACAACATGAAGTGCTGGCAAAGTTTTGGAGAAAAAAAACCAGCTATTTATAAATGAATCACACAGCTATTGGCAAGGAAACATTCCAAGAAGTGAGAAGCAGTGCAGTGCAGCTATTCCCCGAGGTGGAAACTGGTGATTCCCATCTCAGCCACCAATCAATAATAAATATCATTGATAGGAATTATAGCACTTATAAAACAGCATGCCTGTGTATAGTTCTAGGTATTGATTGGCCTCATTCTCAAAAAACATGGGATAAATATGGGTTATTTAAATAATGAAGTAGTGTGTGGGTGTTTTTGTATGTGATATAATATGCTAGTACTTTGCTTTAAGAAGATAGAGCTCCTCCTTTAGTATAGAAAGATGAAACCTTGGAAGTAGTAGCAAAGTGTAAAAACAAATCAGTTAGTCAATATCCAGGTTTCACCCCCTGTGTTCATTGAGTTAAGGAAGGGCTCAAGGTGTAATAGAAATAGTGCATAACCAATAAAGTTAAGATTCTAGTTTATTTAGCAGTTGCTGAATAGTTTCTAATTGGTGATAGATAATTCAACAGTGGTATCTCCAGGCAGACTGAAATAAATGTAGATTGAAGAATTACCTAGATAAAGATCTGTGTAAAAGACCTAGCATGGATTAAAAAATTAAAGGTATTAGGTACTTCCTTATTCATTTAACAACAATATACTGGAATATAGTGAGGTTTTTCCTCAAGCTTCAGGTGCCTTTAAGAGAGTTAACTACTGGGAAGCCCAATCATGAGACACAGATCCAGGAAAACACTATTGACAAATATGTCTCTTTGCCTCTTTGCATTGATCAGGGCAGGTTAAAACAGGCTTCTGAAAAGAACTGAAAAATGTTAGAAGAGGGCTAGAATGTGGACTACCACCAGATGGCATTAGAGCAGGGAAGTCAGAAAAACCACAATCCTGTCCCAAGTCATAACCACACCTTTGAGTTATGTACAGAAAACAGACATATTAATCACACATGCTGATCTTAAGGGAACTAAACAAATGCACGTGGATTAACCCAAACACCTACTGAGCTTTCTTCTATGTATATGTGCAGTACTAGTAACTTATGATGAGCCTTCTGCCAAACTTCAGTAATTGAAATAGTTTTTATCTTAGAGAAGAAAATGGTGCGTGTGTGTGCATGCGTGTGTGTGTGTGTGTGTGTGTGTGTGTGTGTGTGTACAAGAGGGAGAGAGAGAAGCAGTAGATAGCTGGCTTACTCTGAGAGTAGGATTGCTACATAAGATACAAAACACTTAATTAAAGTTTGCTGGACTCTATCTTGTCCTGGATTTGTGAGATTGAAGAAGAAGAGAGACTATCTCTCCTTTCCTTCCTTTGTATTGTTTTCTCTGTTTCACTCTTTTTACTCATGCACATCTGTGGCCAATGGTGGTTTTGGCCTTCCCGTTGAGGTGGCAATCTGTGCAGTACCACAGGAAACACACTCCATTTAGACACACAATTTCCCCTTCTCATTGCAGTGAGGTGTTTATACGCATCCCAAAAAAATCCCTCCTAACTACTGTTTTCAGGATCACAGTGAATTGTCAAGTATGAGAAATAGTCATCTTGAAACATTTCTATATCCATATTGGGAAATTTGATAATCAGTTCTATTTTAGGGGTAGAAAAACACAATTGCACTTTTCAGAAACCTTAAATGATTTTACTAAAGGAAATATATTTATTCATACAAGCTGCTGTAAACATTCTTTCTCTTGTATTTCCCTATATTCATACACATGTGCATACATGTTTATGCACACACAGCAGGTATTACATGTTACAACCAATGAGCACTGCACATATTTTATACATATACAATTGATGCAAAATGTAGACAGTTATGGAAACTATTTTTTTATGTTGAAATTCAGACAAAATCTCATCATATTCTCACTATTCAAAATATTATATTCTTTCTGTCCTTATGTAGAGGTCATTGTTCCTTGATAGTCAATTTCATGTTCTGTCCTCTCTTGCCCTATTCAGAAATGATCAATTTCCTGCCCCCACTTCAACTTCCCCCAGCAGATGAGCCAAGTATCTGCTGATCACACCTTTAGGCAAGAATCTGACCAGGTAAAAAATGAATCCTTGTAAAAGTAGGGAAAAAAAGAAATCCAACTCTGCTTATATCTCTATTAGTCTGAAGGATAAATGCAGTACTGGAATAGTAGCACTTAATTGTCAGTATATGGAATGGTTACTTCATTTCAAATTCTCCTTTATTTAAAATAAACCCCTAAGGCTCACATTCCTGCCTGGGACATTTTTAGCAATAAATACTTGCTGTCAATGACAACAATAATAGTTAAATGTTCACTCTGACATATTCCAGCATTTTCTAAACACAGATTACTCTGGATTGAATAAATTAATACCAAAAATGGTTCCAAGAGCTCTGAACACTTCAGTGGGAAAACTGAGTTACCTCATCTCATAAAAATGCCAGAGAAGCCAGCACAGGTCAGCAGCCTCTTAGAACTTCAGGTTGTTCATTGCTCAATGAATTTTCAAAAAGTGTGTTACCAATTATACCTTCTGAAGAGAAAGAAAATCATATAACATGATTGGATATATTTACATATTTTAATATATCCCTCAAACTTATACTTGAGGGAAGAATGAAATTTATTTGAGCCTTATATGCATTTTTATTTTATTCAATTTTAAACATTTTATTTATTTATTTTACTGTGATATTATTACAGTTGTCCCAATGTTCACCTATTGCTCTCCCCTGCTCTGCACATCTGTCACTCCAAGGGTCAATCCGCACCATGTTGTCATCCATGTTCATGGAACATTTATATTTGTTTTTAACTAGAGTCTACCTCTTCTATCTTCCCTTATCGCTCCAGCCTTCCCCTCTTGGTCACTATCTCTTCCTTGTTGCCATGCCTCTGGTTCTATTTGTCTAATTCATTTGTTTTGTTGATTAGGTTCCATTTACAAGTGACATCATATAGCCTTTGTCTTTCACAGTCTGGCTTATTTCACTTAGCAAAATGTTCTCCAGTTCAATCCATGGTGTCGCAAAGGGTAGAAGTTCTTTCTTTCTCTCTACTGTGTACAATTCCATTGCATAAATGTACCACAAATTTTTTATCCACTCATTTATTGATGAGCGCTTAGGCAGTTTCCAGCACTTGGCTATTGTAAATAACACTGATATGAATGTTGGAGTACATAGGTTTTTCTCAATTGGTGTTTCAGGATTCTTACAGTAAATTTGCAGCAGTGGAATTTCTGGGTCAAAATGTAGTTCAATCTCTAGTTTTTGAGGAAATTCCAGACTGTTTTCCACAGTGGCTGCCCCACTCTGCATTTCAACAAACAGTAAACTAGGGTTCCCTTTTCTCTGCAACCTTGCCAACACTTGTTTGTTGATTTGTTAATGATGGTCATTCTGACTGGTGTGAAGTGATATCTCACTGTGGTTTTAATTTGCATCTCTCTGGTGACTATTGGCACTGATCATCCATTCACATGTCTCTGTGCCCTCTGTATATCCTCCTTGGAGAAGTTTCTGTTCAAATCTTTTGCCCATTTTTTAAATTGGACTGTTCCTATTCCTGGCATTGAGTTCTGTGAGTTCTTTACATATTTTGGAGAGCAAACACTTGTCTGAGTCATTGTTGACAAATATGCTTTTCCATACATCTGGCTCCTTTTCATTTTGATGATAATTTCTTTAGCCATGGAGAAGCTGTTTAATTTGATATATTCCCAGTTGCTTATCTTCAATTCCTAATACCTAATTTGATGCCTTGGTGAAAATACTGCTGGAAGGATATCTGAAATTTTGCTACATATGTTTTTCTCTAAGAGTTTTATGATATTGTGACATGTTTAAGTCCTTTATCCATATTCAGTTTATTTTGGTGTATGGTGTAAGTGGGTTCTCTAGTTGTATTTGTTTCCTTACACCTGAGTGGGAGCAAATAGTGCCCCACTCCGTCCTCTTTCCACTTCCAGCTGCTGAGCCAGCAAAGACCCTCTACAGCATGCCACAATTCCCCTTTTGAAAAAAATCTCTTTGAAGATAGCAGAAAGTGGGGAAAGAATTGATAAGGTTTGGGATAGAACTGAGGTGAAGAAAGTGAGAGAACAAAATTTAAAATGCCAGTAAAACTGGAAAGGGCTATGGACACAATAGGGTAAGAAAGGGAAGAGTATATTATGAGGTTTGAAGTTTGAAAATTGAGAAGGTACTGGACCAGTGAGAGCAAAAGTGCAGAAAAACCATAGCAGGGTCAATAGCAATGACAGCTGAATGAAGTTTAATAAAGTTGGAACAGGAAATACAATATTGCTGAAAGGCAAAACTGAATACGAGATGTATACAGTAAATAAATATGATTTTGAGAGAATGGCGGAGGCAAACTTAGAGGAATAAGAAGTAAAACCCAGGCTGGGCATTGGAGGGAGAATGAAAACAATGAAATAAAATTCCTCACTCAACTGATGAGGGGTAGGGGGAAGGCAAAATGGAGTAAGACCGGGGGAGAGAATTCTATGGGATTTCAAGTACAAACAAATAGTGAACAAATAGCATTTCCTTTGGAGAAGCACAGCAATAACTGGTATTTTACAGAATTAGCCACTGCTTATAAAGGCTGTAAAAGAAGTCTTATCAGAGGGGGGAAAAGAATGTGAGCTGACTTAAGAAAGAAGAGCACTTATGTGAGGTTAGATGGAAGTGAAATAGTGAGAGTCAGGGATAGAAACCTGTCATAGTGTGAGAGAATATAAAGTTCACAACAGTACAAAAGCTCAGGAAGTTGGCTAAATGGAGTAAGACCAGGGAAGGGTGCTGCGTGGCATTTGGAATAACAATAATGTGATGAAAAATATATAACCCGAATAAATAGAATTAAAAGTAAAAAAAACAAGAGTTGTTTAATATTTGGAACACATGTGAAGTGAAAGAAGAAAAATTAAAATGCAATATGAAAGGGAGAATAAAAAATAAATGATAAAAACCATCTAAAAATACCTAAACAAAACAAGGAAAGAAATTTAAAAAAAAAAAATAAAACATTGATGTTCTGATGAGGAGCAAAGTGAAAATTTGTCTCAGCTGTTGGTGATCACCTTCTGACTTCTTTCTGGGTCTGTCTCTGGTTTTCTCTAAGCTCCAGGTCTTATTGTCTTACTCTTCCGGGGTGAGGGGTGGAGCATCTTGCTGATTGTTAAGCCTGCCTAGCTGGTTTTAGAGATTTTCTAGGTTCCTGTAGGCAGAGGGAAGAGGGCTGGGCTCCGTATTTTCCTTTTCTGTGGTTCCACAAGGAAGGGGGCTCAGTCTGGGCTACAGTAATCAAAAGTGACGAGTTTCCATCTCATGCCCTCAGAGCCCTATGTGGCAGCACTGTCCACTCTGTGCACATGTGCCAGTCTGGTGCGGATAAGCCACCTGCGTTTTCACCCCTTTCATCAGTCCATGAGTGCGCTGAGTGGGAACGAACCCTGCCCCCACTCATCCCTCTTCACTGGCCCAGCCACTGAGCCCACGAGGTCGCTGTGCACTCGAGGTCACTATGCATGTAAGGTCTTTGGGTGCAGCCTGCTGTTCCTTACACACACAGGGCTTTCCATACACACCAGCTCTCTGAACTTTCCAGAGTCTATCTGGGTCACTGCCAGACATGGCCCATCTGCACTCCCAGCTCCAAGTGTCACTCGGCTCCCCATTTTCTCTGATATTGTCCCAGCTGGCAGCTATTGCCCCAGCCATCCACTACTGTCCCAGCTCTGGTTCCCCACCAGCTGTGTATCACATGCTACCTTCTCTTCCCCCCAGCACATTTATGTGTTAAGGTCTCTCCTGGTGTGGGTCTGGAACTTCCCTGCCCTGGGAGGGAGGGAGCAGCTAGGCCACTATCACTGACCTGGCTCTCTTTCAATATTGTCCCTGCTGCAGCCTTGGTCTCTGGCACCAGGCCTGGAGACCTTCCCCTTGGGCCTATAAACCTCCTTACCACCCATTTTCAAGCGTGCTCTGCACAATCTGGCTTCCAAACTTCATGTCAGCTGAGATTCTGTTGGCTGTTCACTTTGCTTGTCATAAGATTGGCTAAGTGTCCCAGCGGGGTGCCAAGGAAGTAGGCTCAGCTCCCACCTATATCCCTACCATCTTCTCTCTCCATAAGTAATCAATTTCTAGACACAAGCAAATGACTGGCAAATACTCAGTGAGACCTTCTGACTTCCCAAAATTAATGATTCAGCCTCTAGTTCCTATTCTGACTTTTCTATGTTAAACTTTAAAATCATGCTTCTGATTGTCAAAGCAGTTAGGTTTCCCTTTTTCAATTAAAAAAATAGCAAAAACAAAAGAAAACAAGGAAACCAAGCGAACTTCGTTGTTGAAATGATTGCTACTGGAATGACCATGAACTATTTTCCTATAATGACACTCTAAGGGTAGAGAAAGTGACTGTGTGTGTTTGAGTTGGTCTACATGTATTAAGAGAGCATTTGAAGCAGACAATTCAGTAAAATGATCCGTATTATTTCTCAGTGTCTTCCTGTGGCAATATTTCTCTATTTCTACATGGAAAATTATTTTAACAGTATGTTGTCAAAGGAAAGCAGATTCTTCCTCAGAGGTGTATCAATAATGACTGTGCTTTAGGATAATAACTTCTGGCTTGGTAAGTACTGACTTTGACGACTAGTAGTCTAAATGGAATTCCAAAGTAAAAAGAAAACTGATTTCATTATATTGTTTCTGAAATGTATGGGGAGAAGACGACCCATAATTGGTTTTGCTATTTTCAACTGCCAACTGCACATCACAGGCTGATTCACGAATGCTAATTCTAAGCTGTAAAAATTCAGTCATTGTCACTTCTCTCCTCTCCCTGCCTTCTCACACACAAATAGCTATTAAATCTCTCCATACTACATACACCCTTTTCATTCTCAAATTCTCCCCTCCTTTCCATTTACACTGACTCTAACTTATTAGTCTCTGTTTTTCTTTAGCAGTCTAATTTGTCTTTCTCTCTGTGGTCTCTGTTCCATTGAGAACTTCCTTTACCAAGCTGACTAGATGCTGTTTCCACAACAGTAACTTGTTTCATTATCGTCTATGTGGAAATGCTTAGATGGTTCTTATCACCCAAAGAAATGAGATAGTTTAAAGAGCTCTTGGCTGCAATGCCTGGCTGATTTCCAGCCTCAGTTCTTCTGGTTCTCACAGGACAGTCTTTGCTCCAACAAGGCAAGATGATTTGAAAGACTCAAATGTCCCTAAGCTTTTATGCTTCTGTTTCTTTACATTTAGGGCTCTGCATTTTCCTTCAGCCTCTACTATATATCTCATTTTTCAAGAACTCTCTGGAACGAGGGCTCTTCCTGCAAATTGATGTTTTCCTCTGTGCTGCAGAACAATTTGCACTTATTATTAGGAGACAACACATTTAGTCAGTTGAGGCAGGATGAAACTTTCACATGTGAACAGATAGAAGCTAGAATAGAGTATAATACCTAGCACTTTCTCAATAAATACTCTTTGAAATAATAAATACATAAATATTGCAGAGCTTCCTTTCCCTGTTTCTCCCCTCTCCCAATTCAAATGCTGATACAAGATAGATGAACAATAAACACAAATCATCAATTGTGTGTATCTAGGGCTTTGTACTTCGGTTACAACATGACATGTGAAATTTCCTCATTCAGGCTCTGGAGTTGATCTTTCATACAATTTCTTCAAAGTACTTTACTAACACTCACAACTGCATAAATTTGTCTATTTATGTCACCAGTAGAAAACCTTTCATAGAATTTCACTAAATATGAAATAATTAAATTATCAAATATGAAATTCTCCACCAAGCATTCAAAACATTTCAAATTCTTTAATATTTGCTTCATATTTTTAAAGGACAATATTTTTTACAGATAAGGTAAATTCCTATTTAGAGTCATACACTGTGTCATTCTTCTCCTCCACTCCTTTCATGAAGTGGACACCAGCCAGCAGTGTCAGTGTCATTATGGATGAATTAAAACACACACAGACTACCGAGTCTAGTGGCAAGTAAGGATAACTGACAGGCTTTTTTCTCTCAAGAGGAGCCAATACCAAGGCCTCCACCATCACAGGTCTTTATTCTAATAATCATTCCCTTACATTCCAAGTTCATTCTTCCTATCCTGGTTACAAGAAAGGAGCCAATGCCCCAAATTACATCACAGAAGAAGGGCACTGGCAAATGAATAGTCAGGCAGTTACACTGGGCCTGCAGGTACTTGCAGAGTGAAGGGGTTTTAGGCAAAGAGCAAATCTTAAAAACAGCCCAAGTATATTGCAAATCTGATTACCCATGAATGAACCTATCTGTGGGTGTGGGTCCTGTGCATCTCCGAGTGGGAGCTGGGCCCACGCCACGTAGAAGGTTCTGCCACACTTTCCCTTATCTCATATCCCAGCGCTGGTCAGAAGCAACCTCTATCTGGAATCCAATCCATTTTTAAAATTTTACACACATACACAATATTTCCAAGAATGGCGCCTAATATTACTTTAAGATATTAGCATTTTAACTGTATGTGAGTTTTAAATTTATATAAATATTATCAGTATGGACACATCATGCTGCACTCCAAATATGTTTTAATATCTTGCCCTATGTATTCATTAACTTTTCCAATTGTCTGTTATTTTACTACTATATTTATTATATTTATTATATTTAATATATAGTGTAATATTAAGTGTATAATGTACAATATTATGTTATATTTTATATTCAATATATTAAATATATTATTTTTAACAATGTTATATTTAGTTATATTTAATTCATTTTTAAATAACATTTAGGATATATTTACACAATCCTATGTACACATTCTTCTTGTTGATTCATGTTCTATTTCAGTCAATATTAAAATTTGTTCTTCAAATTTACATCCCCAACACATTATCTAAACATTGTTATATACAATGTAAATATATTTTCCTAATTGATCCTATTTTCTTTAAATTTGCTTACAATATTTGTATGTGTTTATTCAATTTATAGGGGTGACATTCATTAATAAGATTATATAGGTTTTAAGTGTACATTTCTATAATACAGGATCTGTACATATTGCATTGTGTGTCTACCACCTGAAGTCAAAATCCGTTGTGGATTTTGTGTTTATAAAGAACTGTATTTTCATGAAGTCAGATTGTACTACCTTTTTCTTTATGATTTGGGATTTTTTTACCTCCTTCTTGAAGAATGTGTTTTTCCCTGATGCCATAAATATATTCTCCTTCACTCCTTCTAATAATTTTGATGATTCCTCTTCCATATTTTAATTTTAAATCTAGCTTTATTTATTTATTTTGGTTGCTCTATGGGTTGGTGAAAATTTCATTTAGAAATGTAGTGTTATACCTCTAACACAGCTATATATGGGTGGGGTTCTTAAATCCTCAAATTCTCATTAGAACACCCCTTCTTCATTTAAATTGTTAAATAAACTTTTTCATTGAACATATAGTATATGTTCCAAGAGGTATGTAATATTAAGGGTACAGATTGATACACTTTTACTGCCACTTTGATCCAGAAATAGAATAATATAGTAATACAAAAGTCCTCCACAAACCCTAAGTGATTATCCTCAAATGTAACTTCTTAACTTATTATACTAACCATATATATAATCACAATTCATATAAATGAGCTAAACTCAGATATTAAAAATGATTTCAGATTGCATAAAATGAAACAACCCAAAATGATTAACTGTGTACTCCTAAAGTTATATATATTTAAAGTAATATATCATTTTATGAGTTTAATAAAAAAGATAAATCAAGTATATTTTAATAAAAATGAAGCTAAGTTAATATTAACATAAGAAATATAAATTAATGAAACAAGTAGATAAATTATTAGAAGAATGGATTTGTTCTGCATGTATTTTTAAAATAATGTGAATAGTGTTATGCAAAATTATTTGTCTATGTCTGACTTCTTTTGTTCCTAGTGTTGGATATAGCAATTGTTCAAATATTTCACTAGTTTATATTAATGAACTCTATGAATATACCCAAATGTTTTTATCCACCCTGGTGTTGATAAACATTAGTGTTGTTTCCACTTTGTATTTACATAAACCTTGCAGCTATGAGTATTTGCATACATATGTATCTTTTCACGAATATATGCGCATCATTCCATTGAGTGCATGCCTGGCAATGGAACTGCTGGGTCAGGCAGTATTGTTTAGCTTTAGTGGATAATGTAAATGGATTTCTACACGACTACTTGTTTATACTTCTAGTGGCAGTATATGAAAATTTTAGTTTTATAAGGTTATTATTGTTTTGCTTTTTGCTTTCTGTCATTGACCTTCTGATAGTGGCATCAGACTATACTATAATTTTCATTTCTATGATAACTAATCATTTACATATTTGCTAAAATGTGATAGTTCAAGTCCATGGGTTGTGCATATAAGTTCTTTGGCTTCCCCTTTACCTTTACTATACTTAACCCCTCCCTGTCTACTTTGTACTTACCATTTATGCATCTTATTTCCCGTGATTTTATCCCCATTATGCCCCCCAACTGCTCCCTAATGATAACCCACAATATAATCTCCATTTCTTTGAATCTATTCTTGTTCTAGCTGTTTCCTTAGTTTGTTATTTTTGTTGTTGTTGTTTGGTTGTTGCTAGTTGTGAGTTTATCATTTTAGTGTGGATATTTTTGACATGCTACTTTTTCTTCAACAAGTCCCTTCAACATTTCATATAATAATGTTGGTGATGATGGACAACTTTTACTTGACCTTGTCTGGGAAATGCTTTATCTGCTCTTCCTTTCACAGTGATAGCTATGCTGGATAGAGTAATCTAGCTTGAAAGTACTTGACTTTCATGACTTTAAATACTTCTTTTCAGCCCTTTCTTGTCCATATGATTTCTTTTGAGAAGTCAGCTGATAGTTTTATGGGAACTCCTTCATAGGTAACTATCTCCTTTTCTATGGCTGCTTTTAACATTCTCTCCTTATTTTTTGATCTTGGTTCATGCAATCATGATGTGCCTTAGTGTGCTTCCTTGGGTCCACTTTCCTTGGGACTCTCTGAGCTTCCTGGACTTCCTGGAAGTGTATTTCATTAACCAGATTAGTAGAGTCCTCCTTTATGTTTTCAGATAACTGTTCAATGTCTTGCTCTTCTCCTTCTGTTACTGCTATGATTCAGATGTTGAAATGTTTAAAATTCTCCCAGAGTTTCCAAAGGCTCTTTTCATTTCTTTGAATTCTTGTTTCTTCATTCTGTTCAGGTTGAATGTTAATTTCTTCCTCTTATTCCAAATTATTGATTTGAGTTATGTTTCCTTCCTGTCCCTGTTGATTCCCTGTACATTTGCTTTTATTTCACTTGGCATAGCCCACATTTCTTCTACTTTGCGAGCATACTCAACCATTTGTGTGAGCATACTGATTACCAGG
>PVKU01016668.1:0-13826 GCA_004027475.1 Anoura caudifer | reverse complement strand
ACCAAGTGCTTTGAGGTAAGGTCCTAGGCTGTGTTAGATTTCATAGGAAAAGGAATTTCTTCCAAGGTTGCCCTCTCTTGTGGCAGCTTTGCATCTGCACCCTCTTTAGTAATCAGGAGCCCAGCTCTCTGCCAAGCATTTGCCACATCTCGTGGGCATTGGTGAAGCAGCACAAAGCCACAAGGTGCTTGCTGGTATAAGACACCCATGAGAGGATAAGCAAGAACATGGACTGGGACAGAACACTAGGTTTCCCTCTAGCTGCAAACAAAAGTCCACGCAACAAGAGGCACACTGTATATACACTGACAAGCTCATCCCCACTACACAACCTCCAACTATGTTAGCTTGGGAGAAAGAGCAGACTTTCCCTTTAATCAGCTTTAAAAACCGCAACTAGTTACAGGGCTATTTACAAGCAGCTAAGCAGATTCTTTCTTTCAGGCTGCCTCTTGATGTCCTTTCAATTTTGCCTTTTCTCTCCATCCTCCTGCATAAGGAAAAGCAGATAGTGAATGTGAATAAGTGTTTCAGTTTTTACCAGGCTCTGAAGCTCACTTTTCAGAAAAATTTAGCATTAGTCACAGGTTTTGTATGAGAGCATTTGTAATTTGCCAAGCTCTGAAGACAAAAGGCACTTCCTCCTTTGACTCAAGAAATCAGGTGTTCCCATGTGAGTCTCAACCTCGAGAGGGTGTCTGGGATCAATTCACAAGACGTGCTGGGGCATTATAGGGACCTCCAAAATAACTTAATATAACTTCTGGCTCATCCAGGAAAAGCGCAATATAAAGGTTGGACATCTAGCGCTTCAAGCCATCGCTCAAAGTCTTAGCTGCTTGGAGGAGGATCCGAGATCCACAAGCAGGGTTAGGGCCAACAGTGTCTGGTACCCCTGTCCCTGACTGTCTTTCACCAACAGCACATTTTGACCCACCACACTATATCCCCCAATAGCTAACTAGCTAGGTTTCAGCACAGGTGGCAGAGTCTGAAAAGACAACAATCAAAGTAAAAAGGAGCCTTTGAACAGCAGCAATAAGGGGCTCTGGTTTATTTAAAGATCAGGAAGAGTACCTGTGTGTGTTACAGCAGCTCCTCCCGGGAACAAGATGTAAGGTAAAGGAACAGCATCTCATTCAGCTTTTACAAAATATAAAGGAATACTACCCTGCTTTTCCTGATAAGGAAACCTTGGATATTGAGGTTTGGGAGAAGGCAGATGACAAGCTAAAATCTTTACAGGACAGTGATGTTTCTATCAGAGTTCAGAACTTACTAACTTGGGGACTAGTCAGGACTGCTCTCATGCCTATGGGCTAAGAAATCAGAGTTACAGCGGAGGATGAGGAGTCTAGTTCAGAGAAGGAAGTCATGCATGATGTAGTAGAAGAACTAGCCATGGAAGTTCCACCTGCAGCCCCAAAGGAGGGCCTGCCACGTAGCCATCACTCCTTATTTCAACTCTGGAAGTGTTCTTGCTGGCAGGTTGGGTCACCACCAATAAAGACAGAAAACTCAAACAGGTATCTTATTAGGGCTATGTGATAATGCCTTTGGCAGGCAGTGGAGGCTGAGGATTTAGATGTCTATGCAGCCATCCCCATTATAGTCAAGAGTCAGAGAAATGTCCATGAGTCCCTTCCCTTTTCTCCTTACAAGGACTTAAAAAAGAGCATTAAAGAAAATGGGCTTCAGTCTCCTTATACTAGAGAGCTATTTCAAGCCATCCCTAACAGCTATGGAATGGCTCCTTGTGACTGGATTGCCCTGGCCAGGACAGTCTTAACCCCTATTCAATTTACAGTCTGGCATAGGGAATATTTTCAGCGAGCCAATAACCAAGCAGCCAAAAATGCACACATGAATAATCCTGTCACCCTCCCTATGCTGCCTGGGTCTGGTGATTTTACACTGCAGATTAAGCCAGGCTTAATCCTCAAGTTTTTACCCAAAGTGCTCAAATTGCTTTCAGAGCCATGAAGGCTGTGCCCGATTCTCAGGCCAAGGAAACTTCTTCCTTCATCAATATCCATCAGAGTGCTACAGAGGAATATATTGACTTTATTGTTTTCCTCCAGGAAGACATTAAACAACAAATTGATAGTCACAAAGTAGTGAAGACTCTTTTATTTATGGCCACTAGCTTATGAAACTGCTAACAGAGCCTGCAGGGCCGTTATAGGACCCCTGTGAGTTACCATCAGAGACATCAGTGAGTTTATCAAGGCTTGCCAAGATGCTGGCACAGAGCAGGATAAGGCCTCTCTCCTGGCTGCTGCAATCAAGGGAGATTCGAAGTGTTGTAACTAGGAAACCTGGTCACCTGGGCAAAGAATGTCCATCCAAATGAGAGGGGGCATTGGTAATGGCAAGCTTCCCCCCAAGGATTGCTGTGTTGTGGCTATGGCAGATATTGGACAAAGGAATTCCACTGTGAATTTGACAAAAATGGCCAGCCCATTCAGGGGAACTTCCAAGGGGGCACCTGCTCCAATCCTCCCAACCCCAATCAGAGCTTTCAGAACAGCAATCAATACCAGGGAATTCAAGGAAATGCATAGGTTCCGACCTTCGTGCAGCCACCCACGGAAACACAGGGCTGGACTGGCTCACCACCAAAGAGCTCGTCTTAAAGGATTAGGATCAAGTAATTGTAGCTCCCACTGGGGTCTGGGGACCTCTACTCCAGGAACTGTGGGTGTACACTTAGGGAGAGTCAGTATTACTACCAAAGGCATTTTTGTTCAGCCAGGGGCCATTGACTCAGACTATCAGGGGAAATTAAAATCATGCTGAAAGCATCTGGCTGTCATATTACTCCTGCCCAAATGCACATTGCCCAGCTGCTGCTACTCCCCTACTAAACCTCGAAGACTCAATTTACAGTGAAGGGGGAAGGAGGCTTCGGTAGTTCAGAGAATCAACCAGTTTTTTGGACAGAATCAATTAAGTTAAATAAACCAAGCTTACCTGAAGTCAGGGCTTAGCCTCTATTTCTGCACTAGTCACTGAGATGTCCATGTCCTGTGAGTCCAGATAGCACCATCCCCTGAAGTGTGCAGGCTGAGTAGCAGGGGGCACACAAGGCCCATGAGTTCACCAATTTTGAATATTTAATTAAATGCATGCTGATATGATAGCTGTCACAATACAATCTAATGCAATTAAATTGCATTTTTAATGAAATTAAAGACAACTACGCACTACTATAGCCATATTATGGAAAAACCAAATGAACTTTTTGGCCAACCGAATTTATTAATAGCTGCATGACTACATGAGCTCTTTGTGAGGAAAGTGTCAGAGAAGTTGGACTGTCTACAAGAGGAGGCATATGACAGCATTAAGAAAAAGAAATGTTGAAGTGTTGGCTCCAGCCAGGACTACCTTCATGTCAGTGTTCCTGGGGAGATCTCTTCCCAGGTCTGCACACTCCTCCACACAGCATATGACTTCATTCCTAGATGACACTGAATATATATGGACGAAGTTACCGAATTCTGAAGGGTCATGTGCAGACAGGAAAACAGATGAAAGAAGGAGGAGATGAAGCCTCTGAAATTTACCTCTGATGAACCAGGGAAGAACTTGCTTCTTGCATTCCTGATTGGAACTATGTCACATGTCCACAGAGCTGCAGATGCTGATGGTGAAAATAAGCCTGAACCACCACAGCTGAACAGTTTTGTAGGAAGTTATACCCACCACTCTTAGGAAGGAGAGGTTATTCAAATGTAATCAATGAGTGAAGAAAAATGATGCTCTTCCTATCAATTATGATTGTATTTATTTTCTATTATTTTACATTTTTAATTGACATCACTCTTCCATAATGAAATTTTTATAATTTATCATACTTTCTTGACAATATCTAACTACATCTTCACCTAAGCAGATTTAGTCATGACTGATTTTCTTCTGTGCCCTCAATATTTGAACCTGGTTATATCACAGAGCCTAGAAAATAAAAATAGATGTGAGGTAGTGGATCTGCTGCATATTCAGCACTGAACTCCACTGAAGGAACATGACCTTGGAGCTCTGTCAGCTTCTCTGTAGAGTTCATGCTTCTGTCTCCCAATCATCCACACAGACACTCCATGTGCTCCAATGTACCTTAGCATCACACTCTGTTCTATGTTCATACTCTGATCTCTTAGTAGGAGAAATGGTGTGAGATAGAACTTACCACCCCAGGAAAATGAACCTCCTGTATTTTACTCACCCTTCTGGTCATGAGTGCTGATTACTTTTGATGTGTTCATAGATGGTGACTTTCAATGGCACCTCTCATTTTAAATCCCTCTCCACTTATGACGATTCACAATCCTATACCATGTGCCCACCTCCAGGAGCAGTCAGTTCACTTGGGAAGGCAACAGGAGCAAATGTAGGGATTAATTCTGTTATTTCATATATTACTATTGTTTTCTCTCCACCAGAGGGCACTTTTTCATTACTTTTAGAGAGAAAGGTAGGGAGAAAGAAAGGAGGGGTGGGGGGAGAGAGAGAGAGAGAGAGAGAGAGAGGTGTTACTTCTTATACATGAGCAGTGTTAGGTAGCCAAGGTACCTAAGAAAGGACCAGGAGCCAGAAAAGTTCAATTAAGGGCTTTTATTTGAGGTGGGATACTGAGATTAAGGGATCTGCGTTTTGGCAGACTGCAGTACCACGGGAAAGGGGGGAGGCGTTTTTAAGGGTGTGTAGCTGGCCCCTTGGCAGGGTGAGTCTCCTTGCTGATCTGACCCAGGTGTCCAGGGTATAGGTGTTTTCAAGACAATATCATCTGTTTATGTATGGTTGATTCAGCATCACGAAGTCTGGGAGATTTATGGACATCGTTTCTGGAAAAAAGATCAAGGGAGAACAGAGAGGCAGTGAGGATTCAACCAGTTTCCAGCAGGATGCCAGAAGCTACACCCCAGCTGCTTCCCACAATAGGGAAACTCATGGTCAGGTATTCAGTTGGTGATGCACACATTCTTTGGTCCAGCATAGCAATGGCTTGGCTTCTCCATGCTCCAGTACATTCTAACACCCAAAGAGGGGATTAAACACAGCTGGACTGCCTTGGGATCAAAATCCCATCCTCTGGTCACAGGATGACACTCCAAGTAACTGAGCCAAACTGCCCAAGATATGGGAGTAATTGTTACCAGACATGTTCCCTTGGACAAGTCACACTGTGGGGATATATTCCTCATTTTAGCATCCAAACTCAGAGCTCTGTATATAGTTGGAGAACATGCAAATGGGGACCATCTGCTCATGAAAAGAGGGACCCTATTTGCATATCATGCAGATCAGCCTATCCATGAACCTGCTGCTCTGGGACAGGAGCCCAGCCTGGGATTCTCAGGTGATCCCAGTCCCTGCTCAGGACATAACACAGAGCACACACTGTGGAGTTTGGACTCATCTTGGTTTTCCTTGTTGATATTTTAGGAGATAATTTATGGAGAAGGAGAGATACTGAATATATCAGTGTATATGACAGAGAGAAACAGAGGATGAAGGACAGATTCCTGACCTGATATCTTTGTGACTGCCAGTGTCCACTGTGATGGTGGAGTCTAGGGAAGGGTTGGTGGAGGCTGGGTGGGTTTCTGGGGCTCTCTTGTAGGTCCTCTGAATTCACCTTCAGTACCTACAATATAAGCTGTGTCTGTCAAGCACTATGTTAGGGGCTGGTGTGGGTTGTAGAATAAACACTGATGGAAATACCACGTGCCATCTCTGTGAAAGGCCGATTGACTATCTCCAGACACAATGTTGAGAATAAGCTCTACCTGAAAATGAACAGCCTGAGAACTGAGCCCATGGCCATGTATTACTATGTGACAGACACAGTAAGGGAGAGTCACCATAAGACCTGACACAAACCTACCTGTGGGGTACAGGAGTGCTGGGCTCCATTGGACACTCAGGACACAGGGAGCAAGAGGAGCTCCATCCAGCAGAATCCAACCGTCTGCTGTGGATGGTAAATGGGGCTTGCTGGACACAATCTTGGTGTTCTGGAGGGAAAGGGGTTGGAAATTCCCTCTAGTGGAGAATGCCCGAAGCCCTTCTCCCAAACGGCTTTTATTGGGAATGGTATGTGTAGGTGTATACAGCATACATGCATAGTTCATCAGTCAATGTCCAAAAGACTATGGTCATCAAAAAATGGGTATTATCCATAGATAACAATTGAAAGAACACAGAGATTTGTTATAGGTCAGGGTCTGTTAGCCATGCTGATGCCAGAGGGTCTTTAAGATGTGTTTCATGAGATAAGGAGTTTACTCCTTATGCTTTGAACTTAAATATATGGTCTATATCACCAGGGCTACACAAAATAAAGCAGAGCAAGCTTCAATGGATACAATGTACATTTCAGACCTGATTCCCAAGGGAACCCTCAGTGTTAGAGTCAGGTCATGTTTGCCACCTGCATTTTTACCTGATTTTCCAGGGAGACTTACTAGCCTGTTTCAGGGCTTGCTATCACAGGGCTGCAATCTTGGAAACTATACAGAGTGGTCCCCAACTCAGGGCTTCTTCAGGAGCAATTTTAATCTCTTGCCCAGAGCTTCCTCTTCATCTCACGTTCAACATGCAGATACATAAGGAAGTGTTCACCCCAATGAGGCTAATGTGGTTGCTTCTCTATCTAATCATATTGAGCAGACTCATAACCAAGATCTAAGAAACTATTCCCCTAAATATCTGTGTTGCATCTGCTGATTTTTGTGTTAGTTTGAGTAGACGACAAGGTGCCATAATTAGCCCAAAAGTCATTCCTGGATCTGTCAATAGTGTGTTTACACGTGAACTTCACTTTGAATTGGTAGCACAGTAAAGCAGATCATTCTCAAAATGTGGGTGGGCACCCTCCACTCCACTGAATGGCTGACTGGAACAAACAGTGAAGGAGAGAAAACTAAGCCCTTTCCTACCCATGTGATGGATTCTGGAGCTGGGACAGTGGTCTTCTCCTGTTCTGGACACTCTGGTCCTCAGCCTTTAACTCAGCTTGAGTTACAACAGCAGCTCTCCTGTGTCTGCTGCCAGCCACCACAGCTCATCGAAATTTGGGAGGTCTCACTGCCCAGAATATGAACATCAGTTCCTAATAAATGTAAGCGCAAATTTGCTTTTTTGTTTGTTTCTCTGGAGGACCATGCCTATGCAGTGTAAAGAAGAGGGCATGCACATTTGCCCATCGTAGGGAATGTGCCCATGAGAGCCCACCCCTATGTTTACTTGAAACAGTACTAGGAACTTGGTGAACAAGCGGGAGGATCCCATTAATGTCATGTCACAAATTGCAAAGCTGTTTCCTGATATTCTGTGTGTCCTAGTGTGATGACCATTGAAAATCCTGGAGCCTTGTGATGACTCAGAGATCACCGATGGTGGAATGAGCAGTACTGCCTGGCATCAGAGCTCACTGGGACAGTGTCAGCAGACTAAGCTGATGACAAGCCAAGGGCACATATCTTCAGTGATTGATCTTGCAAATGATTTTTCTCCATATTGTTCTCAGATAATATCCAACTGCAACCCACTTGCACATGGGACTATCAATGATGCACATACAATGAAACAAAATGATGTATTTGACTAATCATATTATTGTGACTATTTGCCAAGAAGTATGTTTGTTTGATACAGGTTCCAAGGGTAGAAATACATGATAATGACAAGATCAACCTTGAGGGTAACTATGCGGTGACTCTGATGACTTGGTGGCACACAGAACTGTCACATGATTGATAAAACCAACACAAGTGCACGATCCTGTGGAAATGGGGACTGTCTCTTACTCTCTTATGTAGAAACCACCTGTCACATTCCTCAGCCAATGAAAACCAGAATAGATGCTCATGCCTGTCCCAGGAACTGAGAACTCAGTGCCTGCCAGGCTCCTTGGTTTGAGGACATGGAATCCACATGGGAAACATCACACAGCTCCTCCATGACTGACCCCAGAGAAGACCAGCTTGGACAGGGAGTCTCAGTAATGACCAGCAGGGCCCAAGTCCTCACCTCTGATGACTTGATCAGTGCAGGAATGTCAACAAGTGTTGAACCAGAAACCCAGATTCAAGAGGAGATAGTGGTTCCTGTAGCCCCTGACAGGTGCAGCTGTGGGTCACTGAGCAGTGATTCTATTTCTGTGAGGGATGCTGGGGTCTGAAGTCCTCAAGGCAGGTGGACAGAAGGGAAGACAACCAGCATTATGGAGAATCAATAAAGGAAGAAAATCCAGGGTGTCCCTCACAGAGTTGACCTCACTCATTGAGCAAGTCACAGTCAGGCCTAGACCTCATGTGGAGGCCCTGCCCATATGGTAGGAATAGGGGAAAAAGGAGACTTCAAGAGCATTACCATGAAAATCATCACTGTGTGTGTGTGTGTGTGTGTGTGTGTGTGTGTGTGTGTGTGTGTATAACTGAGTAGTAGAAATGTGGTGGGATTAGGGCCTCATGCAGGGTTTCTCAGATGGGACCTTCAAACGGAGGAATCTGAGGACACCAGAGGCCTCCAGAGGCCTCCAAAGGCCCCAAGAACTTCCAGACTCAGAAGTGTTGGCTATGTCAGTGCGTCAGGCAGCTCCAGGAAAGGGGCTCCCTGGTGGCTCATAGAGCCTTGTTTGGAGGTTCCCTGCAGAGACACTAGGGTTTAGTAAGCCCTTAATAAGGTCAGTTCTCTGTGCCTAGAGATGTCATAGCACATGGTGTCCCTGTGGGAGCATCCTGAAGTCAAGGTATTGCTTTCAATTCTCAACTAGATTCAATGAGATGTCCATGACCTCTGAGCCCAGACAGGACCATGCACTGAATGTCTCAGGTTGGGCAGCAGGAGGCACGTGGGACCCAGGACCTCAGGACAGCAGCCCCAGGTTCCGGTGGAGAGGGGGCTGGGGAGGAATTTTCTCTTAGGTCCTGCATCTTCCTCTTCCCATAAAAACATCTAAAGTAGGGTTGTGATACTGGGTGCAGCCAAGGGGGGGGGGTTAAAAATAGGGATTTGGAATGGGGCCCAGAGCTCAGGGTGTCCAGGAAGTATTAGAGGGCTATATAAGATATCTTCACCCCTTCCCCCACTGGTGTGAGTTGGGGGAAGGGACACATGCAGCAGGAACATCCAGAGGTGTTTTGTTCAGCCACAGCTTTGCAGCTAACCCATAGCATGGTTATTTAACATATCTATAGCCTTTGCCTGGTGGCTTAGATGTGTTAAATAGCTGTGGCCATGCTCTGAGCTAGGGGGATGGAAAGGACCCCCCAAGATGTAACTGGGGGGCAGGACCCCCAAGTTATGGCATCTGCATGGGAGGTTGGAGAAGACTAGCTCCAGGACCTGGGAACACACCTGCCCAGACTCATGATGACAGCCCAGTAAACTTGGAATAATGCAGGAATGCTCCTGATTGTAGGAGGAGTTGGAAATGGTGCTGCAGGGGAGAATTGGCATGAGAATTTAAACAGAGATGTGGCAGCTATTGGATAGAGAACCATGCGCTTTTGGTAGAGTCAGGACCCTCACAGCCATGTGAGGGAGAATCACCACATGGCTTTAGCAGAGAACCAACACTGGGCATTAGCCGAATGGAGACCCTATCCCCACAATTTAGGTGAAGGGGGAGCCACGCAGCTTTGGCAAAGTGGAGACCCTCTCGCAGCTTGGCCAGAGAGAGCCACAAGGTTTGCCAGAGTGGGGACCCCTTCCCTGCAACTTTGGTAGAAGAGGACCACACAGCTTTGAGGTGCTCCCTTTGGCTGCATGGCCTGGGAAGCAGGAGAGATTTTGCCTGGAAGAAGGTGGAAAGGACTCTTGCCAGTAGGCCATGAGAAGGTGCCACATGGCTTTGGATTAATTAGAGATCCTGCCTGGAAGACAACACAGCTGAAGGTTTCATGAACCTGGATTCTGGACGTTTCCTTCTTTTCCTGAGTTATGGTACCCTGAATTAGGGCAGTGGCAGAAGGAAGCACCGTGAGCATCTGTGGGTATCCTAAAGGACTTTGATATTTTAATGAAGACATTAGGTTGCTACTTTAAATCTGTATAGCTTTCAATAAACATTTCCTTTCCTTTTCACATATCTCTGGCATTGAGGGATATCTTTCCATCTGAGGATGGACGATTGAACCCAGTAAGGGATCCTTTTGGTAGTATATTGTGATGCCCTGGGCCCTTTGGCCCTGCATGTGAGAGATATATGTCTGTCTGTATGTCTGCCCTGTAACAGTTGGACATGAGGTGACTGTAAATATTCTATTCCATTAGAGCATTTACAAAAGTATAAGGTATGAGAACCACAGCCAATAAGGGCATTTCTATGGCTTCTTTATATCTCAATTGTAAGGAGTTTGACACAGGGATTATTTTATTAACTCACTAGGTGGAGAATTTTGCAGATGCATTGGTCCAGTAATAAGACAGTCATGTACCAAGGCCAAACAGGCCCAGGTGTCTCTGAGTCACTCAAAGGTGGGTTCACAAAGAGGTGCATGTCTTGTGTGGCTTGTTTCTCAGGTGGAGTAGCTATTTCTTTACAGATCTTAGGGGCCTGGCAGGGGAACATACCCTCACACAGGCATTAGGACTGGATTCATCAGACTACCATTGAATATCCTCTCTGTGTCCTCTAACTTCTCTCAGTTGGGGTAAGGACTTCAGCTATGAAATGCTCTGCCTCATGAATATGCAGAGGAGAGAGGTAGACTAGATTGAATATGTGTGTGTCTGGGTCCTAAGAGCATCACCCTCAGCCACACCATCCCCTTCAGGGTTCTTGATGGCACAGCCTCTCACAGGGGACTGGAGGTGGAGAGCCCTCTTCCTGGTGGCAGTGGCTGTAGGCAAGAGGCTCTCCAGTCTCTGGGTTGATGAGGGGACCAAGAGCAGTCAAGGGACATTTCCACAAACTGCTGTCTCCTTTCCACAGATGAGCACTCCCTGGTACAACTAGGAGTGTAGTTTGGAGCTGAGGTGAGGAAGTTTGGGGCCTCAGTGTAGGTCTCCTGCAAGGATTCTGGATACACCTTCACAGGCTGCTGGATGCACTGGATGCAAAAGGCTCTAGGACAAGGGCATGATTGGATGGGGATGATCACCCCAATGATAGTGAAATAAAGTACACACAGAAGTTGCAGGGCAGAGTCACCATGACTGCAGATATGTTCATGAACAGAGCCTACATGGGGCTGAGCAGACTCACAGCCAAGGACTTGGCCATGTATTACTGTGTGAAGGACATTGTATGATGACCCACATGCTGAGTATGTAAGAGACCATGAGGAGTGGGGCAGTTTTGCTGAGCAGAGGACATGGTACGGTGATGGTCCTCCTGAGTTCCTCACACAGGGTGGGATTTGATACCAGGACTGATGCTGCCACAGACACATCAGAAATTCAGGGAAGGTTTCAGGAGACCAGATACACTTCAGGGAAGAGGCAGGGAAGACGCTATAGAAAGGGCTCCTGTTATTTGTTGTCATTGTGTAGGGGACACATTTGAAGACACCTTGTCCTCTGAATGAAGTGTTTCACTGAGGTGGCATCTAGGAATCATTGGTCAGTGTTATGTTTGGGTAATTGGACAAGGTGATGCCAAGCAAGTTCTAGGACATTTGCTTATTTCTGAACATTGGAATTGAGCTTGGGGAAAAGTAAGTGCATGAAAGTAAAGGGGAATTTCTATGTTTTTGTCTCTGGCCCAGCATCACACAGATGACATTCTTGTAGGAAAGTCCAAGATCCAGCACAGTCTTTGACATCACAGCCTTCTTTCAGCCCTCCCTCAGGGTGAGATCCTGTGTATTCTCCTCACCTGAGGTCAAAGGCCTGTGAGAACCCCTGTCTCTGAGCTAGTACTGATGTTGTCACACAGCAAAGAGCATCATAGAGACACCCTTGACGATGGAAGACCCACATCCAGCCTGTACTATCTTCGTGTGTCAACTGAAACAATTATCACTTGCCTGACACTGCAATCTACACACATTTTTCTTGTACATTCTGGAGGTCAGTGTGAAATTGCCAGTTCAAACCAGCTTCACTTATCATCCATGGAAATTCATCACCATGCATGGAGTACTGTTTTCCATTTTGCACATAGCTACTATCAGTACATCAGGTGCAACTGCAGCAGATGCCCATTATGCGTGGCCACGGTGACAAACTCCCATGGGTCATATGCAGACATGAATAGAGACTGTGAGAGAGAAGAGATGGTTCTTGTGAAATTAACTGTCAAAAAATCAGGGGGTTCCATTATACTCCGCCCCTGCTCCCTGATAACAGCTGAATTCAACATCCATGTAAACACAGGTCCTAATGGAGAGCATCAGGCTGAACCTTCAAAGATGAACAGTTTAACACAACATGAGATCCACCAACTGTAGTAATGGTAAGTTATCTGAATTATTTATTATCCTGCAATCAATGGATAAAATAAATAATGCTCTTCATATAAATTATGATTTTATTTTTACCTGCTATTTTCTATTAGTGGTTTGCACCAAGGTTTTCTATAATCTAATTCATAAAAATTCAACATACTTACTCCCCAATTTCTACATAAATCTTCACCTAAGCACATCTACTTATGACTGACTTTCTTCTGCATTCCAATGTGTGAACCTAGTTTTCCCAGAATCTAGGAAATGGAAACAAAAAAGAGGCAGTGAGCACACTGCATTTTCAGCACCAAACTCCAGTAAAGAATCATGTTCCAGGCCACCTTTCCTGGTTCTGTGAAGGGTTCCCGCTTTTGTCTCCAAAAGAACCACATAGACCCTCCGTCTACTCCAACACTGTGTCCACGAGCTCTAAGGTCACACTCTCTCCTTAGTTCATAGTCTGATCACTTTGTAGAAAAATAGGACAGATGTAACTTCCCATGACAAGAACAGGAACATCCTGGAATTTAAATGTTCCCTGTGGGTGTGAGCATTGAATTTCCTTGGTGTGTTCATTACTGCTGACTTTCAAGGGCATCTCTTATTTTAAAAACCTCTCATTTATGAAAATTCACTCTTCTTGGTCATCTATACATCTCATGGACCAGTACAGGCTCAAATGTGGGGACTAACTGGTAACAGACCTGTGCCCTTAGGTATGTTGCACTCTGGGACTATGTCCTTCATGTGAATATCCAGCCCCAGAGCTCCCTATGTAGTAAGAGGGTATGCAAATGGGGCCCCTCTGCTCATGAAAAGCAGCCCAGCCCTGATCCTGCAGCTCTGAAATAGGAGCCCAGCACTGGATTCCCAGGTGTTCCTGGAGTCTTGTCAGGACAGAACACAGGCCACTCACCATGGAGTTTGGGTTCAGCTGGGTTTTCCTTGTTGCTATTATAACAGGTAATCTATAGAGAATGGGAGACACTGAGTGTGTGAGTGGATACATCTGAGAGATAAAGTGGAAGGGCAAGAGTTTCCTGACCTGATATTTTTTTGTTTGCAGGTGTCCAGTGTGAAGTGCAGCTGGTGGAGTCTGGGGGAGGCTTGGTGAAGCCTGGGGGGTCTCTGAGACTCTCCTGCACAGCTTCTGGATTCACCTTCAGTAGCTACTGGATGGACTGGGTCCGCCAGGCTCCAGGGAAGGGTCTGGAGTGGGTCTCACGCATTAGTAGTGGTAGTGGTGGTAGCACATACTACGCCAACTCTGTGAAGGGCCGATTCACCATCTCCAGAGACAATGGCAAGAACGAGCTCTACCTGCAAATGAACAACCTGAGAACTGAGGACACGGCCATGTATTACTGTGCGAGAGACACAGTGAGGGGAAGTCATTGTGAGTCAAGACACAAACCTCCCTGAAGG
>PVKU01016667.1:0-13841 GCA_004027475.1 Anoura caudifer | reverse complement strand
AAGAAATACAATGAAGTTTATAGGCAAATTTTTCTCCTGTTTTAGATACTTAGATTTTTTTAAAGACTCCTCACCTTATATACATGCTCTAGACAAGATGTGGGGTAAAATTTAGCTTTACCTGCTTTCCTTTAGGAAAAGTAAATATCTTTATTATATTCTTTGCACTGTTTAATGTCCATAATCTCCCCTCCCCCCCAAATTGGCAGCCATTGCCTTAGAAACTAATTTACAAGGCTCTAAAATATACACAGACACTCCTTTTTTTCTAGGGGTAACTCTGGAAGCAGGGTACTAGGCACAGGTAATCAAACATTGATGTTAACACTTGGTACCAATGAATTGATGTAAATTTGTACTTATGATGATTTGGAATACAATGACCATTCTATAGCCTTCACACTAAAGTAGAACAATAGGCCTTGGCTGGGTAGCTTAGTTGGTTAGAGCACCATCCTGATACACCAAAGTTGTGGGTTTGATCTCTATTCAGGGCACATACAAGAATCAAGCAATGAATGCATGAATAAGTGAAACAACAAATCCATGTTTCTCTCTCTCTCTCTCTCTTGCTCTCTTTAACCAATAAATAAAATATTAAAACAAAAATAGCATGAGTGGTCACTTTTAAGATTATTAATTATATCTAAATTACTCGATTAAAAATGGCCACAAGTTAAGAGATATATATCCCATCACTCATAATGTGGGGAACTACCCTAGGTTACAATCAAGAGTTTGGGAGCAGATTCTACAAAGCCCAGTGGGAAGGGCAATTTCTTGGTAAAGAAACAAAATGATGGCTTTGATCCCAGGGCCAAAGGGACAGACAAACATCCTACTAGAAGGGCAGTCTGGACCTCCCAGCCTCTCTGTCTTCTTGTTCTCTCAGGATTCCTTGAGGCTGAAGGCAACCAGTTTTCAGACTGTCATGAGCTTCAAGGTGTCTGGAACCCTTGCAGTTAATTTATTGAATGCTGAAGTTAATGTAAAATAACTAATTAAAATTTTAGTTTTAGATTTTTATTGTCTTCAAATACCTTTGTTTTATCAAAGAAACATTTCTTTACATTTATATTAATGCTTACTTAGCTCTTTTATGTATCGGTTTTCTATTTTTAAATGTGTTTGAAGAAAAAACTGCTACTACTACAGAAAATGAAATGAATTGACTTTAAAACACAGAAAAATGCAGCGGTCTTGGAGAATTCAGGGACAGGTCTAACCACGACATCACCCCCCACGGCAGTTGTTAGGCAGCTGCTCCACCCAAGCGGGTCCCGTGACAGTGGCGGCTCACAGTGGCGGCTCACAGTGGTGGCCTCCCCACAGACAGGGCTGACTGGTCCTCTCTCACACTGGGCGGGCATCCCGAACGTGCTTGCTGTGACAAGCGTGCTGCAGACAACTGGCGGGGCCACTAGTTATCGTCCAGTCTTAGTGTGTCTGTTATGGTCAGTTGACTGAGGCAGGGACTACAGTGACATTTTCTAATTTAATAGTTATTATAGTTAATAGTTCCAATTTAATAATTAATAATCCTTCTGAGCACTTCAAATATAAGATGTGCTATAAGTGTAAAGTACACACCAGATTTCAGAGTGAGTATTAAAATGTTAAATACATGTATACTGGCTTAAGTAAAATATATTGAAATTAATATTCTTATTTTACTTTTTGTGGCTTCAAGAAAATTTTAATTACCCGTATGACTCATTAAATTTCCTGGACAGCGCTGGACTAGAATGACGGATTTTAGAAAGATGCCTACTTTTGCAATTAAAGGGCAATATAAACTTTAGTTCTTTGGAAGGATCTCTTACCAGAGCTCATGATTTTCTTGACAATACAGGTGAATGAGGCATGACTGAAATTGAATACTGGTGAAATCACTACCTTTTAAAAAGTTTCATCTTGGAGCCAGATTTTAAATTGTGATATTGGGAAAGCATGTGTTTCTCTACAGTGTTTCCCACTGGAACTAAATTAAAATGAGAAAACATTGATTAAGTACTTTCTATACAACACTTCTCTTTCTTGGTTTGGAGGGAATAAAAATATATGATACAGGGATAGAAGAAAGTAAGGCTAATTAACATTTGAAATTACTTTAAAAGAATCATTTATTTCCAGGTCAGGGACTCAATAGTTTATTTTTTTAGTTGTCCATTTTCTAAACAGGCTCCTGGAATTTAATTTCTATACTTAATGATGTTTATCTCTGATGCTATTTGTTTACCTTGTCTTGTAGGGAAAGAGAGGTTACTGCTGTATGCAGTACTCAGAATAAATCAGCTGCCCTAGCAGAGCAGGCATGCTAAATGGTTTCCACAATCCAGTGTATTAGTTTTTCTTTTGATCTGTTAAAATGAAGCTCTGCTATAAATTCATATTGTTACTATAGAAAAAAAGTATAGAGATTCTTCACAAAATTAAAACATACACCTACCATGTTTTACATTAATTTCAGTTCTGGGAATATATCTAAAGGAAATGAAATCACTATGTGGAAGAGATATCTATACCTCTCTGGTTATTGCAGCATTTTTATTACAATAAGCAAGATGTGGAAACAGCCTGTTGTCAATGACATATAACTAGATTTATTAAATGTTATTTATAAAATGGTGGAGTACAATTCAGCCATAAAAATGAAGAAAATGTGTCATTTGTAACAACATGGATGGACTTGAGGGCATTAGATTAAGTGAAATGAATCATACAGAAAAGGGCAAATACTATTGACCTCACATGCAGGTGGAATCTGAAAAAAACAAACTCATAAAAAAAAAAGAAATCAGATTAGTAGTTGCCAGAGCCTGGGGTTGGGGAAATTGGGAGAAAGTTGTCAAAATGTACAAACTTTCAGTTATAAGTTAAGCAAGTACTGAAATGTAATATAAAAGTATAGTATGAAGACCACAATTAGTAATAGTATATTGCATATTGGCAAGTTTGCTAAGAAAATAGATCATAAAAGTTCAGCCCTGGCTGGTGTAGCTCACGGATTGAGGGCAGGCTGTGAAGCAAATGGTCACTGGTTCGATTCCCAGTCAGGGCATATGCCTCAGTTGTGGGCCAAGTCCCCTGTAGGGGCCACGTGGGAGGCAGCCACACATTGATGTTTCTTTCCCTCTCTCCCTCCCTTCCCCTCTCTCTAAAAATAAACAATTTGTTTTAAAGTTCTGATCACAGGGAAGAAAAAACTTTTGTTAACCATGTGAGATAATGCTAATTAAATTTATTGTGGTATTATCAGATTCAAGACTTACCACATTCTGTTTCACCTAAATTATTCAGAAATTTGATCTCTATCAGGCTTATTATGAACTCATCAGCATTTATTTCTGCAGAAGATATATATTGCCAGTAATTCTTTTTTTAAAGATTTTATTTATTTTTAGACAGAGGGGAAGGGTAGGAGAAAGAGAAGGAAAGAAACACCAATGTGTGGCTGCCTCTCACACCTCCCCTACTAGGGGCCTGGCCCACAACCCAGGCATGTGCCCTCACTGGGAATCCAATGCTCAGCCCTTCGGTTTGCAGGCCAGCACTCAATCCACTGAGCCACACCAGCCAGGGCATATTGCTAGTAGTTCTTTTTTTTTTTTTTTTTTAATTGTTGTTCAACTACAGTTGTCTGTGTTTTTCTCCCCACCCCAGCAATCCCCACCTCCCTCCCCTGATCCCACCTGCCTTGGTTTTGTCCATCTGACCTTTATAGTTGTTCCTGAAAACCCTTCCCACCATTTATCCCCTCCCACAACCCCTCTGGTTACTGACAATTTGTTCTTAATTTTAGTTTCTGGTTATATTTTGCTTGCTTGTTTGTTTTGTTGATTAGTTTCCACTTAAAGGTGAGATCATATGGTATTTGTCTTTCACCACCTGGATTATTTCACTTAGTGTAATGCTCTCCAGCTCTATCCATGCTGTCACAAAGGGTAGGAGTTACTCCTTTCTTTTTGCAGCGTACTATTCCATTGTGTAAATGTACCACAGTTTTTAATCCATTCATTTACTGATGGGTACTTAGGCTGCTTCTGGCACTTGGCTATTGTAAATCATGCTGCTATGAACATTGGGGGGGGGGTGCATAGTTTCTTTTGAATTGGTGTTTCAGGTTCTTAGGGAATAATCCCAGTAGTGGAATTGCCAGGTCAAAAGGCAGTTCCATTTTTAGTTTTTTTGAGTAAATTCCATACTGTTTTCCACAGTGGCTACATTAGTCTTCATTCCCACTAACAGTGCACTAGGGTCTCCTTCTCTCCACATCCTCTCCAACACTTGTTGTTTATTGATTTGTTTATGATGACCATTCTCACCAATGCAAAGTAGTATCTCACTGTGGTTTTAATTTGCATCTCTCTGATAGCTAGTGATGCTGAACACCTTTTCCTATGTCTCTGGGTCCTTCTCCTTGGAGAAATGTCTGTTCAGGTCTTTTGCCTATTCTTTTAGTTGGGTTATTTTTCTTCCTGGAGTTGAGTTGCATGAGTTCTTATATATTTTGGAGATTGAACCCTTGTCTGAGGTATCATTGGCAAATACGTTTTCCCATACAGTTGGTTCTCTTTTCATTTTGCTGCTGTTTTCTTTAGCCATGCAGAAACTTTTTCTTTTGATGAGCTCCCATTTGTTTATTCTTTCCTTCATGTCTGTTGCTCTAGGGGACATATTGGTAAAAATATTGCTGTGTGGAATATCTGAGATTTTCCTGCCTATGTTCTCCTCCAGGACTTTTGTGGTGTCACAACTTATATTTAAGTCTTTTATCCACCTTGAATTTATTTTTGTGTATGGTGTAAGTTGGTGGTCGAGTTTCTTTTTTGCATGTAGCTGTCAAGATTTGAAAAGATAAACAAAATTGACAAGTGTTTTAGCAGACTTATCAAGAAAAAAGGAAAAAGGACCCAAATGAACACAATTAGAAATGAAAGAGGAAAGATTACAACTGATACCACAGAAATACAAAGGATTGTAAGAAATTACTATGAAGAACTATATGCCAAGAAATTTGAAAACCGAGATGAAATGGACAAATTTCTAGAAAAATATAATCTTCCAAAACTGAATGAAGAAGAAGCAGAAAGCCTGAACAGGGCAATAACAGCAGATGAAACTAAAGCAGTAATCAAAAAACTCCCAGCATACAAAAGCCCTGGACTGGATGGTTTCACAGGAGAATTTTAGAAAGCATTTAAGGAAGAGCTAACCCCTATGCTTCACAGCTTAGTCCAAATAAATCCAAGACAAGATTCCCAAACTCTTTTTATGAAGCCAGCATCATCCTAATCCCAAAACTAGATAAAGACACAACAAAGAAAGAAAACTATTGCTATTAGTTCTTGCATGATGCTTGAGTGAGCCATGTGGTACAACTTTAGCTAGGCAGGACCCATACCCAACAAAGCATTCTTGGTGTCTGTGGAAAACATGGCCTTGAAAACAAGATTTAAGATGTGTCCAAAACAAACAGACTACAAAGACAATCCTGTTTTGAAGGACATGAGAATTCTTAATGATGATATATGTGTAAGATAATGTGGGAAGTCTTCTAAGTGAGATAGAAAACAATGATTAGGGATCATGTTGCAATGATTACTGGGAGTATCGTTGCTGAATGATTACTGGGTGAACTGATGGACATCATCAGGGGTCTGTCCATTGGTAGAAGACCAGTGTTCCTGGCCTTAAGAAAGAGGAGAGGCTTCAGCATGGCCAAGGAAGTATTTGGATGCCTTAGACTACACAATACCTCCTTTCTATCTTGACTGTGATAAGGGAAGTAGGACATGCTCTCTAAAACTGACACCCCTCTTCACTACCAGACCCTGTTCACTTTCCCTTGCTACAACCATGGTAAAGAAAAGAGACTCAAGGAGAGGTTTTGTGTGTTACAGTGGGCCTGTAGATTTTCTGGAATAAGGCTCTTTTTATTTAGTTGCTCAACTCTGAAAACACTTTTGACAAGAGAAGCAATGAGGAAAGGTCAGTTAATCATTAATCTCTCTTATCTACTCAGTATCTCAATTTATGGCTTACCGTCTTGTGCCCTACACAGCAACCATAACAGAGGGCAAAGAACATTTCTTCTGAACTTGTAATCTGTGTGTAATGCCAGCACTGCAATTATCAGCATATTAATTCTGGGTAGTTCAGCTGTTGACCAGGCTGCCATCTAAATTAAAAAATCCTGTTATCTCAGTGTCCTTCCTTGACAAAGTACTTAAAGCTAGAGAACGCCTCTAATTAAAATGATTGTTGGAAAGGAGCCAATTCATTTCAACAGAAAAAGATCCAAGACTCATAAAACCATTGAAATGACTTCACAGAGATGCAGACATGTGCACTTGAAGATGCTGAAGCTCTCCTGATACCTCAGGAAGCTCCATCCTCTTAGTTTCGATACTGTCACTCCATCTTCCTTCTTTGTGCTGAAAGCACTCACCATCTGGTTGGGAGAAAGACTGCACTTAGAATAAATAAATACTCTCAATTGCTCAAAGGGAAAAGGTGTTGCCTAGGATTTCTGTTTACAAGTTTGTCATTTTTCTCTTATTTTCAATGATTTTTAGCATTGGATGGGCTTATTAAAGAGGATTTGGAAAAATGCAGGAGAAAATATAAAAATAAGTCATTTAATTATGCTACCTATTAATAACTGCTGTTCATGTTTTAATTTCTTTACACACACATCTTTCTTAAACATATTCTTTTTCTTTTATAGAGCAGAACCCACTCCTTTTAGACAGATTGGAGTAAAATACAGGGTCTGGCACAAATAATACCCCTTTTCTAATACAAAATCTTTTATTACAAAATCATAAGCATGTAAATAACATAAAAATATCACACTCAAGCACACCATATGACATTTTAGGTGAAATGTTCAAATTTAAAACTTGAACAACAAAATAAAATAAGTGGAAAAAATAAAATAAAACTATAAATTATTACACTCATATTATTACCCTACCAACTACACTAAAGCAGGCCTTACTTCTCCCAGGCCAGATATTTAGTTCTTACTTCAAGGGGAAAGAAGTAATTTATAATTATTAACAGGGCATTAAATGATAATAGAGGCAACGGCTCAAGACTGTTCCAGAGAAATATCTTGAAAAAATTAAACTAAGACCTATTCCTTAAGACCTATTTCAAAAGCAGTTTGTTCTAAAAAAAAAAAAAAATACAAAAATTTAAATAAATATTTTTAGATGCAAAATACAAAAAAATAACCAACAATGCATGAGCTTTAAGACTTTACCAAATTAATAAACTTGTATTTGGTGTAATATGATGGGCTACACTAAAGATTTCTAGAAAATATCATCATCTCTACATTTTAAAAATAGATTTGTATGTGTTTCCCAATTACTATGTACGGATGTGAAAGTCAGATAATAAAGAAGAAAAATAATTGATTCATTTGCAATATGGTTTTGGAGGACAGCTCTAAAGATACCCTAAAGCACTAGAAAGACAAACCAGTGGATCCTAGAGTAGGTTAAGCCTACAACATTGCTGAAGGCAAAAAAAAAAAAAAAAAGACAAAACTGAAGCTGTCCTATTTTGGGCACCTCATGAGAAGGCCAGGTTCCATGGAAAAGATAATAAATGCTAGGAAAAATAAAAAGATGAAATATGTGATGTTCTGACCCCATAAAAGAAGTCATAGGTAGGAGTCTACAGGAGCTGAGCAGAGCTGTTGAGGACTGGACATTGTGGACATCTCTCATTCACAAAGTCTGCAGGATTCAGAGCCAACTCAATAGCACATAACATGCACACTGTTAACTTCAGTGTAATTATAGTTCTAATAGTGGTCTTTAGAGTATATTCTGCCACATTTATCTGGATAAATATAAAAAGGGAGCTGGACATCAATTTGGATTTCAATTTGAATTCATGCAAGATAGGAAAAAAAGACCAAGCCTAAGCAAACTCAAACTAAGGGAAAAATTGAAATTTATATCACAGAAAAAAGGTAGTTGGCTTATTTAAAGAGTTAAAAATTCAAAGACCAGTCTTTCCCTACCTCCTCCCAAAGATGGGCAAATGACATACAGCCAGGTCACCAAAAAAGAAAGGCAAGTAGCCTACAACTATATAAAAACATGCTCAATATCTGTGTTTACTTGAAACTCTATTATTTGGGGGGTTTCAGAACAAGTGATTTTTAAAAAAGGACCAGAAATTAAATGCTTGGTAATTGTATTTTTGTAGAATTAAAATTCTCCATCACAAGAAAAATATTCTGTTTTTTCTTCCAGAATTCAGTAGGTCAATGAGCAATATGATTAAGAAATATCTAATGCCTGTGACTTTTTAACTAAAAGAAATCCATGAGATCAAAGATGGTGGCAGAGTAGGTGGAAGCTACACTAACCTCCTCCCAGGACTGAGCTGGAATTACAACTAAATTACAGAAAAATCATCCTGAATAACCAACTGAACACGAGAGAAGCCTTGTTTCTAAGGACTTAAGGAAGAAACCACAACATCACAATAAGGCTGGTAGGAAGTGTGGAAGTGCTAGAAGGCTGCTGGGCTCCCAGGGGCAGCAGCTAAAGTTTCAGGGGGATATTTCAGTGGCTGTGGGGGGTCCCCCTGAGAAGTACGGGGTCTGAATCCCAAGGAGGGGGGCAGACTAGAGGATGTAAGCCAGGAAAAGAACCCAGCTGTGAAAAGCAGTGAGGTTTCTGTCCACCAGGGAGAGATGGCGAGAGATGGAGAGAGCCTCTTAAAGGGACAATAAACAAGATTTCATTTGCTGCTACTTAACCCTGGACTCTGGCAGAGGGAGAGCAAAGTAGACTAGAGCTGCATGAGGAGATTCTGGGATTGGTGGCTCTGGGGAGAGAACTTGAGTGTGAGGAGCCAGGATCCCTGTGCTGGTTCATTCCCCATTGTAGAAGCCATTGTTCTAGTGCAGAGAACTTCCCTCCAAGTGGCATCAACCTGAAGGGATGCAATAATCCCACCCTCAGAAATCCCTCTCACCCCACTCTGTGCTGGTTAAGCCAGGCTGCTGAAGCATACAGCTGGAAGCCATTTCATAGATCAAGTCTAACAGAAAGCCTACAGGCAGGGGCAGACCTCTGGAAGCTCTGGGACTCTAGCTGTCCCTCCCCTGGGCCCAGTGCTGGTAAAAACCAACCTTGGTGTGCATCCTGGTTCTTCATGCACACACCCAGGCCCAGCAGGAAGCCACAAGCTGTGGATTGCTGGAGGCTCCAAACAAGTTGCTCAGGGCCAGTCACAGGAAGGAGAAGGTTGGGGAGGAGGAGGGGGTACAGGGGAATTGGGAGGGGGAGAGGAGGAGGAAAAAATAGTTAAAAATAAAATGGTAACAAATATGTATCTGTCAGTAATTACTTTAAATGTAAATGGCTTAAATGCTCCAGTCAAAAGACAGAGGGTAGCTGAATAGAATAAGAAAACAAGACCTATATATATATGCTTTCTCCAAGAGAACCACCACAGAACAAAAGTAACAAACAGTCTCAATGTAAAGGGCCAAACGGAGAAAGATGTGTCCTACAAATGTTAAGGGGAAGAGAGCTGCAGTAGCAATACTTATGTCCAACAAAATAAACCTTAAAACCAAGGCTATAGTAAGAGACAAAAAAAGGGCACTACATAATGATAAAGGAAACAGTCCAACAAGAGGATATAACCCTAGAAAACATTTAAGCATCCAAAACAGGAGCATCTAAATATGTAAATCAAATCATGGTGGACATAAAGGGAGAGATCATCAGAAATACAATCATAGTTGGGAATTTTCACACCCCATTGACTTCAAATGGATAGATCTTCCAAATAGCAAATCAACAAGGAGACATCAGCCTAAAATGACACATTGGATCAAATGGATTTAATTGATAGCTACAGAGCATTTCACTCCAAAGCAGCAGAATATACATTATTTTGAGGTTGTCATGGACCTTTTTCTAGGATAGACCACAGATGAGGACACAAAACAAGTCTGAAGAAATTTAAGAAGACTGAAATCATATCAAGCATCTTCTCTGACCACAATGCTATGAAACTAGAAATAATGACAAAAAGAAAACTGAAAAATACACAAAGACAAGGAAGCTAAATAATATGTTTTTAAACAATGGATGGGCTACCAATAAGATCAAAGAAGAAATAAAAAGATACCTTGAAACAAACAAAAATGAGAACACAACAGCCCAAAATCTATGGGACATGTGGAAAGCAATCCTAAAAGAGAAATTTGTAGAATTACAGGCCTATCTTAAGAAACAAGAAAAAGCTCAAATAAAGAATCTCACTTTACACTTAAAATAAAAAACGTGAAAAAGAACAACAAACAAAGCCAAAAGTGAGTGGAAGAAAGGAAATAATAAAGATCAGAGCAGAAATAAACAAATTCCCTAAAAAAATTACAAAAGATCAAAGAATCCAAGAGCAGATTCTATGAAAAGATAAACAAGATCAACAAACCCTTAACCAGACTCATCAAAGAGAGAGAGAGAGAGAGAGAGAGAGAGAGAGAGAGAGAGAACCCAAATAAATAAAGTGAGAAATGAAAGAAGAGAAATAGTAACTGGCACCAAAGAAATACAAAGGATTATAAGAAAATATTACAAACAACTGTATGCCAACAAATTGGACAACCTGGATAAAATGAATAAATTCCTGGAAACATATAGTCTTCTAAAACTAAATCAGGAAGAACCAGAGAATCTGCATAGACAAATTACACATACTGCGATTGAACCAGTGATCAAAAAATCCCAACAAATTAAAGCCCTGGACCAAATGGCTTCACAGGTAAATTTCACCAAACTTTGAAAGAAGAACTAAGACCTGTCCTTCTCAAACTATTTCATAAAATTCAAGAGAAGGGAAGGTTCCCAACTCATTTTATGAGGCCAGCATTATCCTAATTCCAAAGCCAGAAAAAGACACTACAAAAAAGGAAAATTATAGGCCAATATCTCTGATGAACATAGGTGATAAAATCCTCAACAAAATATTAGCAAACCAAATGCAACGATGCATCAGAAAGATCATACACCACGATCAGGTGGGATTTCTTCTACAAATGCAAGATTGGTACAAACTCTCAAATCAATAAATATGATTCACCATAAACAAAATGAAGGATTAAAGCCACAAACTCATATCAATAGATGCAGAAAAAGCATTTGATAAAGTCCACCAACTATTTATGATAAAACTCTTAGCAAAATGGGAACTGAGAGAACATATCTAACCATGATTAAGGCCATATATGGCAAACCCACAGCCAGCATCATACTCAATGAGCAAAAACAACAAGCATTCCCCTTGAGATTGAGAACAAGATAGCGTTGTCTGCTTTCACTCCTCTTGTTTAACATAGTACTAGGAGACCTAGCCATAACAATCAGACAAGAAGAAGAAATAAAAGGATCCAAATTGGAAAGGAAGAAGTAAAACTATGTTTATTTGCAGATGGCATGATATTATACATAGAAAACTCTAAAAAGTCCACCAAGGAACTACTATAACTGATAAGTGAACTCAGGAAAGTAGCAGGATGTAAATTTAATACCCAGAAATGAGTTGCATTGTTATATGCCAATAATTAGCTATCAGAAAGGGAAATTAAGAAAACTTTCCCATTCACAATTGCTTCAAAAAGAATATAATGCCTAAGAATAAATCTAACCAAGGATGTAAAAGACTTGTACTCAGAAAGTTATAAGACACTGAAGAAAGAAATTGAAGAAGATACAAATAAGTGGAAGCATATATTATGTTCATGAATAGGACAAATTAACATCATTAAAATATCCAGACTACCTAAAACAATCATAGATTCAACACAATTCCTATCAAGATACCAATGATGTATTTCACAGAACTAGGACAAATACTTTAAAAATTCATTTGGAATCCAAAGGGCCCCAGATAGAACAACAATCTTGAGAAAGAAAAAGTTGGAGGAATCATGCTACCTAATATCAAAATGTACTACAATGCCACACTAATCAAAATAGCATGGTACTGGGATAAAAACACACACATGGATCAAAGGCAAAGAATAGAGAACTCAGAAATAAACCCACACCTTTATGGTCAATTAATATTTGACAGAGGAACCAAGCACGTATAGTATGCTAAAGATAGTTTAATCAATAAATGGTGTTGGGAAAATTGGACAGATATGTGCAGAAAAAGGAAACGACTGCCTTCTTACACCATACACAAGAATAAATTCAAAGTGGAATGATGCGGACACCAGCTAGCAGTGTCCGCATCATTATGAATGAAATAAGACATACACACAGATTACCGAGTCCAGTGGAGGAAATAGGACGACAGCATGGCTTTTCTCTCAAGAGGAGCAAAAGCTGAGGCCTTCGCCATGACAGGCCTTTATTCTATATTTCTCCTCACATTACAAGATGGTTCTTCTTAACTATCCCTGAGTTACAATAAAGGAGCCAATGCCCCTCATTACATCGAAGAAGAAGGACATTAGCAAATGAATAGGCAGCCGGTTACACTGGTCCCAAGGTTTAGCACTTGCAGGGTGAGGGGGTTTTAGCAAAGGGCAAACTCCTAAACAGCTCATGTATATTGCAAATCTGATTACCTATGAAAGAACCTATCTGTGGGCGTGGGTCCTGTGCATCTCCGAGTGGGAGCTGGGCCCATGCCACACAGAAGGATCTGCCACAGTGGATTAAAAGACTTAAATGTTAGATTCAAAACCATAAAAATCCTAGAAGAAACCATAAGCAGTAAAATCTCTAACACTGCTCATAGCAACATTTCATCTGCGTATTTCCTCAGACAAGGAAAACAAAAGAAAAAATTAACAGATGGGACTACATCAAACTAAAAAGTTTTTTTTTTTTTTTGTACAGCAAAGGAAACCATCGGAAAAATGAAAAGATAACCCACTGAATGAGAGCACATATTTGCCAATACATCTGATAAGGGTCTAATATCCTAAATTTATAAGGAATTTATAAAACTCAACACCAAAAAAAACAAACAATCTAATTAAGGAACGGGGAAAATACCTGAACAGACACTTCTCCAAAGAGGACATACAGATGGCCAATAGACGTATGAAAAGATGCTGAGCATCATCAGAAAAATGCAAATTAAAACCACAATGAGATATCACTTCACACTTGTCAGAATGGCTATAAGCAATAAATCAACAAACAACAACAAGTGCTGCCAAGGATGAGGAGAAAGGGGAACCCATTTTGCACTGTTGGTGGGAATGAAGATTGGTGCAACCACTGTGGAAGACAGTATGGAGATACTTCAAAAAAATAAAATTGGAATTGCCTTAAGACCCAGCAATTCCACTTCTGAGAATTTATCCAAAGAGACCCAAAACACTAATTCAAAAGAATATAAGCACCCCTATGTTCACTGAAGCATTATGTACAGTTGACAAGATATAGAAGCAGCCTAAACATCCGTCAGTGGGTGAGTGGATAAAACAACTATGGGACATTTACACAATGAAATACTACTATGCAGGTATAAAAAGAAGAAACTTTTACCCTTTGTGCAGCATGGATGGACCTGGAGAATTATTGTAAGTGAAATAAGCCAGTCAGAGAAAGACAAATACTATATGATTTCATTCAGGTGGAATCTAATGAACAAATTGAACTAACAAGCAAAATAGTAAACAGACTCATAGAGAGAGAGCAGGCTGACAGCTGTGAGATCGGTGGCATTAGAATGTGGAGAGACAGAGCAAAAGGGGAAAGGGACCCATGGTCATGGTCAACAGTGTGGTGATTGATGGGGGAGGAGAGAATAAGATGGACAAATGGTAATGGAAA
>PVKU01016666.1:0-13827 GCA_004027475.1 Anoura caudifer | reverse complement strand
GAGGGCTTGCTGATACATAGAATCCTGAAGTTCAGAGAGTTTGAGAAATTTGTCCATAGTGGACAGGAAAGATCTGTAAGTGACAACAATTTTTTAACAATTAATGACTTTTATATTTTAAATATATTTTATTGATTATGCTATGGCAGTTGTCCCAGTTTTTCTTCCTTTGCCCCTCTCTACTCAGTACCCCCCTTCCCTTCAGCATTTCCTCCACTTAGTTCATGTCCATGGTTTGTGCATGTAATGTCTTTGGCTTCTCCATTTCCTATTCTATTCCTAATATCCCCTGTCTATTTTGTACCTATCAATTATGGTTCTTAATCTATGCACTTTTCCCCTTTCTACCCTTCCCCCTCCCAGCTGATAACCCTCCAAATAATCTCCATGTCTATGATATTGCTCATGTTTTTATTGTTTTCTTAGTTTATTTTTTTTAGATTCAATTATTGGTAGTTGTAAATTTTTTGCCATTTTAATGCTGATAGTTTTGATCTTCTTTTTCTTAAATAAGCCCCTTTAATAGTTCATGTAATAATATCTTGGTGATGATAGACTCCCTTAACTTTACCTTGTTTGGGAAGTACTTTATCTGCCTTTCCATTCTAAAAGATAGCTTTGCTGGGTACAATAATCTTGGCTGTAGATCCTTGCTTTTTATCACTTTGAATACTTCTTGCCAGTCTCTTCTTGCCTGCAAAGTTTCTTTTGGGAAATCAGCTGATAGTCTTATGGGAATTCTTTTGTATGTGACCTTCTGCTTTTCTCTTGCTGCTTTTGAGATTCTCTCTTTATCTTTAACCTTTGGCATTTTAATTATAACTTGTCTTGGTGTGTTCCTCTGGGTCCAGCTTCTTGGGGGCTCACTGTGTTTTCTAGGCTTGTATGTATATTTCCCTTCAACAAATTACTGAAGTTTTCCTTCTTTATTTTTCAAATAAGTTTTCAATTTCTTGCTCTTCCTGTTCTCCTTCTGGCATCACTATGATTCAAATGTTCTTAGTCTTTTTGGAGATGTCCCAGAAGCTTCTTATATTATCCTCCTTATTTTTGAATTCTCATTTCTTCTTGCTGTTCTGGGTGAATGTTTATGTCTTCCTTATGTTCCAAATCATTGATTTGAATCTCACCTTCCTCACCTTCACTGTTGGTTCCCTGTGGATTTTTCTTTACTTTCCTTAGTATAACCTTCATTTCTTCCTTTATGTTGTTGATGTACTCAGTGAGTTCTTTGAGCATCTTGATCACCAGTGTTTTGAACTCTGCATCTAATAGGTTGGTTACGTGTTTTGTTTAGTTCTTTTTGTGGGGTTTTGTTTTGTTCTTTCATTTGGGCCATTATTTCTTTGTCTCCTCATTTTGGCTGCCTTCCTATGTTTGTTTCTGTGTATTATGTAGAGATGCTTTGACTTTCTGTTTTAGTAGCATGGCCTATTGCAGAAAAGGCACCTGTATATTGTATGAGGAGAGCCTTAGGTAATTGCCAGAGCAGGGCAACTTGCTTCACTGTTTTGTGGTTCTGGGTAGGGGGAGGCCTAGGAGAGGGCATAGGGCTGCTGCTTAGCTTCTGGACATTTGCCTGGCACTCACCCCATTTCCAGTCACTTCACTCACTCCCCATATGCAACTGACACCTTTCCAGTTGTTCTGGTGCTAAAACCAGAGTGGGTGAGTTTGAATACATTCTAAGACCATGTAGGCCCCTTAAACAGAATTTCTTGAATATCTGGCAGTTTCCTCTTCCACCCCAACTCACACTGGTTTTTATAGACAGAAGTTATGGGATTTATTTTCCTGGAGCTGGAAACTTGGGCTGTTTGGTCTGGTCTGGGGTTGGGATTTCTCACTCCTAAGGTATCCCTCCTGACTTTTATCTACCACATATGAATGTGGGACCCCCCTGTTCTACCATTGCAGCCACCTCTCCATGCCATACCTCATTATCTCACCTCTCTGCTCCTCTCCACATTTCCACCCCTCTTATCTGTCTGGATGAGTTTGACTTCTTTAAATCCTTGGTTGCCAGACTTCCATACAGTTCAATTTTCTGACAGATCTTGGTACCATTTGTTTCTTGGCTTAGTTGCAATTCTCTCTGTGGTTTCATGAGGAGGTGAAGTGTGTCTACATACATCTCCATCTTGACAGGAAGTAGGTAAAATTTTGAAGACAGATTTAATCTTACTAGAAGGTAGAGGGTAGAACCAGAAAACTCATGGAGTTATTGATGTAAATTTAGTCCTGTTTTTGTTCCTTCATACAATAGCCTAAAGAATTGAGCTCAATTAAGAATAGCTATACAGATAAAACAAACTGATTTTCTATGCTTTCCTTTATTTAATCCTATAAAGACAATATCAGAAAAATTACCTTAATTAATTTTAACAAAAAAAAGAAACTGAGCATCAGAGAGAACAATTGAGGTAATTGACATGGCAGGTATAAATGATAAAGTATAGATTTGAAACCCAATAGATTTAGAAACAGAAACTTTATTTTCTGTTCTTAATTGAATATTTCTCCACTTTGCAAACTGCACTCTATCAGAAATTGTGAGCTTAGCTTTAGCAATTTAACATTTTTAACCAAAATCATGTAACTTTTATACAACACAGTTATAAAAAGAGTAGGGTAACAGCATATTTATTGTAGAAGAATTTAATTTTTGAAATTCATAGAAATGACACTTGTTTATTATAAAATAATATATACTTATATAAAAACTCCAAATCATTTAGAAAATTATAAACAGTTAACATTCTAAACACCACAAATTTCTAAACATTTTCTTGTTAATTGATGGTGTGGATTTGTCCAAAAAATTTTTATGCACAATTGTATTTTTGATATGTCAATCAAACAGACATACTCTTTTGGATATTTTTATATAGCAGAATAGATTGTCTTAAAATATATTTTCCAAGGTAAAATATATGAATGAACATATCTGCATGTATATATATTTCTACTACAAAGAATGCTGTTTTCAAAATTATTTTTATGACTTTATGTGGAAGTATAATTATAGAATAATCCCCTTAAGGTAGAATTGTTAGGTCAAAGGATATATGTGCTTTCAATTTTGATTGTATGGAAAAGTACACTCTAAATATGTTTAAATTTCTTCAGAGTATTTGTGACTATTCCTTCCTTAGACCATGCATTATATATGTACATTATGGATATATATATGTCATATGCATAATATATATAATGCCATATATATTTCATTGATTTGATATGAATTTAATTGCATATCAAGTTAGCCTAATTGACCACCTTTTTTTACCTCTGCAATCTCCACTTGCATTTTTTTATTGTTGTTCAAGTGCAGTTGTCTTCATTTCCACCCACCACTCTCCCCAGCTTGGCCATCCCCAATTCCTACCCTTGATCCTATCCGCCTTTCCATGTTGACCATTTTTTCATATAGTTTTGGTCATTTGTTCTTTTTTCCCCATATATAAGGTACATGTTTCCAGTCCTTGAACATACCTGTCCCATCCTGTTTATTTATTTGATTTCATTTCATTTTTTTAAATTTTAATTTTTGTTCTTGTGCAGTTTTCTGTCTTTTACTCACATCCCAGCCCACCACCCCAGCCCTCCCCACCTCCTTCCCATTTCCAACCCCCACTAGCTTTGTCCATGTGTCTTTTATACTTGTTGCTCTAAACCCTTCCCCTTTTCCCCTGAAATTCCCTCTGTTCTCCTCTCTGGTGACTGTCAAACTGTTCTCAATTTCAGTGTCTTTGGTTATATTATGCTTGTTTGTTTGTTCTGTTAATTAGGATCCTGTTAAAGGTGAGATCATATGGTATTTGTCTTTCAGTGCCTGGCTTATTTCACTTAGCATGATGCTCTCCAGTTCGAGCCATGCTGTTGTGAAGGGTAGGAGCTCCTTCTTTCTTTATGCTGAATAGAATTCCATTGTGTAAATGTACACAGATTCTTGATCCATTCATTTACTGATGGGCACCTAGGTTGCATCCAACACTTGGCTATTGTTAAATTGTGCTGCTATGAACATTGGGGTGCATAGGTTCTTTTGGACTGGTGTCTCAGGGTTCATAGGATATAATCCTAGCAGTGGAATTGCTGGGTCAAAAGGTAGATCCATTTTTAGTTTCCTTAGAAAAATCCATATTGTTTTCCATAGTGGTTGTACAATCCCACCAACAGTGCACTAGGGTCCCTTTTCTCCACAACCTCTCCAACACTTGTTGTTTGTTGCTTTGTTTATGATGGCCATTCTGACCGGTGTGAAGTGGCATCTTATTGTAGTTTTAATTTGCATCTCTCTGATAGCTAGCAATACTGAGCCTCTTTTTATGTATCTCTGGATCTTCTGTATGTCCTCCTTAGAGAAGTGTCTGTTCAAGTCCTTTGCCCATTTTTTAATTGGGTTGCTTGACTTCTTACAGTGGAATCATGTAAGTTCTTTATATATTTTGGAGATTAAACTCTTGTCTGAGGTATCACTGGTAAATATGTTTTTCCATACAGTTGGTTCTCTTTTTATTTTAATACTGTTTTGTTTTAGCCATGCAGAAGCTTTTAATTTTGATGAGATCCCATTTGTTTATTCTTTCCTTTATATCCCTTGATTTAGGGGACATATTAGTAAAAATTTTGCTGCATTAAATATCTGAGATTTTCCTGCCTACGTTCTCCTCTAGGACTTCAATGGTATCATGGCTTATATTTAAATCTTTTATCCACCTTGAATTTATTTTTGTGTATGGTGTAAGTTGGAGTTCAAGTTTCATTTCTTTGCATGTAGCTGTCCAGTTCTCCCAACACCACTTGTTGAAGAGGCTACTTTTACTCCATTTTATGTTGCTGCCCCCTTTGTCGAATACTAATTGACTGTAGAGATGGGTTTATTTCTGGGCTCTCTGTTTTGTTCCACTGGTCCATATGCCTGTTTTTCTGCCAGTACCAGGCTGTTTTGATTACAGTGGCCTTGTAATACTGTTTGGTGTCAGGTATTGTGATCCCTCCTATTTTGAACTTCTTTCTCAAAATTGCTGCAGCTCTTCAAAGTCGTTTATGATTCCATATAAATTTTTGAAGTGTTTGTTCCATGTCTGTGAAACATGCCATTGGTACTTTAATAGGTATTGCATTGAATCTGTAAGTTGCTTTGGGTAGTATGGACATTTTGATGATGTTAATTCTCCCAATCCATTAACACGGTATATGTTTCCATTTGTTTGTGTCTTCCTTGATTTCTTTCTTCAGTGTTGTGTAGTTTTTTGTGCATACAGGTCTTTTACCTCTTTGGTTAGGTTTATTCCTAGGTATTTTATTTTCCTTTTGCTATTTCATTTTGCTATGGGTTTTTTTTTTTCTGGATTTCTGCTTCTGCTGTTTCATTGTTGGTATACAAAAATGCCTTTGATTTTTGGATATTGACTTTGTATCCTGCTGTTTGGACAAATTCATTTATTAGGTTGAGAAGCTTTTTGGCTGAGTCTATAGTATTTTCTATGTACACTATCATGTCATCTGCAAACAACGATAGTTTTGTTTCCTCCTTCCCAATTTGGATGCATTTCATTTCCTTTTCTTGTCCAATCACTGTGGCTAAGACTTCCAATACTATATTGAATACAAGTGGTGAAAATGGACAACCTTGTCTTGTTCCCAATCTTAGTGGAAAAGATTTCTATTTTTGTCCATTTAGTATGATGTTGGCTATAGGTCTCTCATATATGGCCTTTATTATGTTGAGGAATGCTCCCTCTATTCCCACTTTGCTGAGTGTTTTTATCACAGTGGGTATTGTACCTTGTCAAATGCTTTTTCCCCATCTATTGATATGATCATGTGATTTTTGTCTTTGCTTTTGTTTATGTGATGTATTAAATTTACTGATTTGTGAATGTTCAACCATCCTTGCATCCCAGGGATGAATCCCACTTGGTCATGGTGTATGATCTTTTTAATATATTGTTGGATGCAGTTTGCCAATATTTTGTTGAGAATTTTAGCATCTATGTTCATCAGCAATATGGTCCTAAAGTTTTCTTTCTTTGTTGTGTCTTTATCTGGTTTGGGGATTAGAATGATGCTGGCTTCATAAAAAGATTTTGGGAGTCTTCCATCATTTTGGATTTTTTCAAAAAGTTTGTGAAGGATAGGGATTAGCTCTTCCTTAAATGCTTTGTAGAATTTTCCTGTGAAACCACCTGGTCCAGGGCTTTTTTGTGTTGGGAGTTTTTTATTTACTGCTTCAATTTCATCTGCTGTTATTGGTCTGTTCAGGCTTTCTGCTTCTTCTTCATTGAGTTTTGGGAGATTATATTTTTCTAGAAACTTGTCCATCACCTAGGTTTTCAAATTTCTTGGCATACGGTTCTTCATAGTAATTTCTTACAATCCTTTGTATTTCTGTGGTGTCAGTTGTAGTCTCTCCTCTTTCATTTCTGATTGTGTTTATTTGGGTCCTCTCTCTTTTTTTCTTGATGAGCCTGCTTAAAGGCTTGTCCATTTTGTTTATCTTTTCAAAGAACCAGCTCCTGGATCCATTGATCCTTAGAATTGTGCTTTTAGTCTCTATGTCATTTAATTCTGCTCTGATCTTCATTATTTCCTTCCTTCTACTTGCTCTGGGCTGTCTTTGTTGTTGTTCCTCATGTTCCTGTAGGCATAGGGTTAAGCTGTTTGTTTGAAATGTTTCTATCTTTTTTAGGTAGGCCTGTATTACTCTGAACTTCCTTCTGAGGACTGCCTTTCCTGTGTCCCATAAGTTTTGGGTTGTTGTGGGTTCATTTTCATTTCTTTCCAGAAACTTTTTGATTTCCTCCCTAATTTCATTTTTGAGCAATTCATTATTTAATAGCATGCCATTTAATCTCCATGATTTTGAGGAATTTGGTTTTTCCCCTAGGGTTGATTTCTAGTTTCAGTCCCTTATGGTCAGAGAAAATGCTTGGTATGATTTCCCTTTTCTTGAATTTGTTGAGGCTTGTTTTGTGTCCTATCATGTGGTTTATCTTTGAAAAAGTTCCATGTGTATTTGAAAAGAATGTGTATTTAGTTTCTTTGGGATGAAGGGCTCTCTCTATATATTTCAGTTAAGTCCATTTCATCTAGAGTGTTGTTCAGTTCTACAATATTTTGTTGATATTTTGTTTGGAAGATCTGTGCATTTTTGACAGTGAGGTGTTAAAATCCCCTACTATAATTGTGTATCTGTCAATATCTTTCTTTAAGTCCTCAAAGATTTTTTGATGTGTTTAGGTTCTCCTATGTTGGGTGCATATATATTTACAATGTTTATGTCTGCTTGGTGGATTCTTCCCTTGCGTATTATGAAGTCACCTTATGGCTCTTCTTTTGAAGTCTATTTTGTCTGATATGAGTATTGCTACCCTGGCTTCTTTTTCCTGTCCATTTGTTTGGAAAATTTGTTTCCAGCCCTTCACTTTGAGTCTGTGTAGGTCTTTTGTCCTGAGGTGGGTCTCTTGTAGGCAGCATATGTGTGGGTCATGCTTTCTTATCCATTCAGCTATTCTATGCCTTTTGACTGGAGCATTTAATTCATTTATGTTTAAGGTTATTATTGATAGGTACTTATTCATTGCCATTTTTTGTACCTGTGTTCCTCTCCCTCTCTTTCTCCTTTCCTTCCTTTCCTTAAAGCAGGCCCTTAATATCTCTTGCAGAGCTGGTCTGGTAGAGGCATATTCTTTTAGAGTTCTTTTGTCTGGGAAGCTCCTTATTTGGCCTTCTATCTTGATTGAAAGCCTTGCTGGTTATAGTAGTCTTGGTTGCAGGCCTTTGGTTCTCATTTCTTGGAATATTTCTTGCCATTCTCTTCTGGCTTGGAGCATTTCCATTGAGGAGTCAGCTGCTAACCTTATTGGGGCTCCCTTGTAGGTTACTTCCTTTTTCTCCCTTGCTGCCTTTAAGATTCTCTCTTCGTCTTGGAATTTTGCCATTTTAATTATGATGTGTCTTGAAGTGGGCCTCTTTGGGTTCCTCTTGATTAGGACTCTGTGTTTCCTGGATTTGAGTGACTTTCTCTCATCAAATTAGGGAAGTTTTTCATCATTACTTTTTCAAATAGGTTTTATATCTCTTCTTCTTCTTCTTCTCCTTCTGGAGTCCCTATCCTATGGATATTATTATGTTTTATATTGTCTTGCATTTCTCTTAATCCCTCTTCATTCTTTCTGAGCCTCTGTTCTTTTTCTTGCACTTTCTGCGTGTTTTTTTCTACTTTGTCCTCCAATTCACTGATCCAATCTTCTGCTTCATCGATTCTGCTTTTCATTCCTTCCACTGTGTTCTTCAGTTCAGAAATTGTATTCTTCATTTCCTCTTGTCCCTTGTTGATAGTTTCTATTTCTTTTTTCATGTTGATATAGTTTGCAGTGAGTTCATCGTAGCTTCCCTGTAGTTTCTGGTAGCTCATTGAGAGCTCATGGAGCTTCCTGACAACCATTGTTTTGAACTCAAAATCTGATAGTTGAGTTGCCTCCATTTCATTTAGCATTCTTTCTGGGGCTTCCTACTTTCCTTTTATTTGGGGATTGTTTCTTTGTCTTCCCATTGTTTGTGAGACTCTTCTTGTTAGCCTTAGCTTCTTAAATTGATCTGTTCTGACTCCTTGTGTTTATGGTGTGATCTTCTGTGGTAGAATACCTGTGAGATTCAGTGGTGCAGTCTCCTTTGGGTATCCTGGTGTTCACAGCTTCCACTGTCTCAGCTGTTGGGATGCCCCCTCTTTGGGACCAATTCTGTTTTTTTCACAGTTATAGGTTTGTTTGTTTTTTTGTCTCACTCATGGATATTTTAAAAGAGAAAAGAGGAAGAAAAAATGAAATAAGAAGAAAAAAGAAGAGGGAAGAAAAGATAAAATTGTAAAGAAAAGAAGAAGGAATAAAACAAGAAAGAAGTAAAGAAAAGCAAAAGGAGTTGAGGGGTAAAAAAGATAAATGTAATGAAAATATAATAAAAATTATTAACAAACAAACAAGCAAACAAAAACTCTTGCTATTTTCAAAGTTGCCAAGCTGGTTTTTCTGGTCTTGCTGTCTGCAAGGGCTGAGATGTGATGGGATCACTTTTCTCCCTGTTCAGCACTCAGTTATCTTTGGGCTACTCTCCCTGTTGCTAGTCATGCACTCTCCCCAGACCTAGCCTGGTGCCTCTCCACACTGGGCCTCATGCATATGTTCTGAGCCTCCTGAGGAGCATGCACTTTCCCAAGTTTATGGGTGTGTGCTTGGGTCTCCTACAGGGTGTACGCTTACCTGGAGTTTACGCATGTGGGTTCCTGATTTTCTGCTTTGCATGCACTCACCCTAATTTCACGGGAGTGAGCTCCGGGTCTCCCATGGATCATGCGCACTCCCTGGGTTCACATACATAGGCTCTGGTTCTCCCACAGATTGCTCACATTCCCCGGGTTCCCGGCGTGGGCTAAGGGTCTCTGGTCATGTGTGGGTGCCCATGGTTGTGCAGCCGTCTCTGGTGGCGCACAGGTGCCTCCGGTGGCACAGCTGTCTACAGTGGTGCCTTAGGTCTCCCGAGCTCTGGCATGCACTCCTCCCAGGGCTATGCGTGGGTGTTCACACCCCACCGTGTTTGCCACTCAGACCTTAACTCCTCTCTGAGAGACTTCAAGTAACTAGGTCTCTCCCAGTGCTGCTGAAACCTTGTTTGGCCGGGGAGGGAGTGGTTGACCTGGTTCCCTCCCTAGTGTCCTGTGGCAGGCCTGGCAAGTGCTGGGCCCTGGGCCTCAGCAGCCCTGGTCTCCACACTGATCCCTGGGCTCTTATTGTTCTGAAATACTCTCCTTACCATCTGTTTTTTCAATGTCTGCTACAATTTTCAATCTCCTATTTTCAAATATTCTGTGTTTCTGTTGGTTGTTTGCTCTGTTCCTCCATAGATTGACCAGGTTTTTCTCCCTTGTATAGGGGGAAGTGGAATCTGCTCCTTCCTATTTTGCCGCCATCTTCCTTAATCCCATCCTGTTTATTTTAAATGATCATCTTTGTATTTCATATTGATTAGTAAGTTTTCTATAATGTATAAAATGAGTCTTACTTCTATAGTACTTGTTACAACTACGTAACTTGATTTTCTTTAAGCACTGTGAAAATGAAACAATTTAATTTATTTTATTTATTCATACATTTAAAAATAATAGCCTACTTTAAAAATGTTTATTCAGTAGCTTACGTCTAGAGATAATCTTACACCCTTGAAGTGTTACGAAAAGAGAATATATTATTCTGGTAATTTTATGACTTGTGCTTAAATCTCTGTTCAATCTGTGCCTACTCTGCCACTTTTATTAAACATAGTAGTGGAAGTTCTAGACACAGTGTTAGATGAGAAAAATAAATTAAAAAAGCATCCAAAATGGAAAGAAAAAAAGCAACTCTCACCATTTGCAGATAACATAATACTATATAAAAAACCCTAAAAACTCCACAAAAAGAAAAAGTCTCTTAGAACTATTCAATGAGTTCAGAAAAGTTTCAGGATACAAAATAATATACAGAAATGTGTTGCATTTCTATACAATGATTATGAGTTATCAGAAAGAAATGAAGAAAATTATCCCATTTATACAGTTACATCAAAAAGAATAAAATGCCTAGAAACAATTTTCATCCAGAGTTAACCTAGAGAATAGATGAAAGACCTGTACTCTGAAAACTCTAAGACATTGGTGAAAGAAATTGAAAATGACACAAGCAAAAGGAAATGTATACTGTGCTTACAGATTGGAAGATTTACCATTGTCAAAATGCCCATACTATTTAATGCAATAAACATTTCCAATGTAATTTCCATCAAAATACCAATCAGAAATAGGATAAAGAATTCAAACTTTTCATGTGATTACAAATGGACTAGAATAAGTAAAGTAATCTTGAGAAAGAAGAATGAAGCTTGGAAGCATCATGCTCCTTGATTTCAAACTATACTTCAAAGCTACAATAATCAAAATAGTATTTTACTAGTATAAAAACAGACATACATGATGGGGGACACAAAATAACCCTGGAATTTACTTACGAAAAAACTGTGTATTTATTCTTACAAGTTTAAACTTCAGACACTTTCAAGTACTCTCTGTCTGATGCAGTACAACTATCAAAATGTTTTTCGACTGTTCAAAATAGATTTTGAACTTGTTGATTTTTTAAAAAAGATTGTATTTATTTATTTTTGGAGAGAAGGGAAGGGAGGGAGTAAGAGAGGGAGAGAAACATCAGTGCATGGTTGCCTTTCACATGGCCCCCACTGGGGACCTGGCCTGCAACCCAGGCATGTGCCCTGACTGGGAATTGAACTGGTGACCCTTTGGTTTACAGCCCATGCTCAACCTACTGAACTACACCATCCATGGCTGAACTCATTGATTTTGATACATTTTACAGTTTCAGTCACATTTTGTTTCACCTTTTCCACATCAGCAAAACATATCCCTTCAAGGACTTTCTTCATCAGGGGAAACAAAAAAAATTTTGCTTGGGGCAAGATTGGGTGAATAGGGTGGGTATGACTTGGGAGTCATGCCATTTTTGTTCAAAAACTGCTGAACACTCAGTGCATTGTGGGCTGGTGCACTCATAAATCACCCATCATGAAGTGGGTAAATGTACTGAAAGGTTCACCAAAAAAATATTCTCTGATGCTGAATGCATCCTCTCACAATGATGCCAGCTGGTACACTGATACGGTTGGGTTCCTAGAGCACTGACCTAGCAGGGGAAGCCTGTACTATAAGGGGCCCCATCCTCCAAAAGATAATTCTGGTTTTTGAGGGATTCCCCCTTGTAGACCAATGGAATAGAATAGAGAACCCAGAAATAAACCCATACTTCCATGGTCAGTGAATCCATGACAGAGGAGGCAAGAATATACAATGGGGAAAAGAGAGTCTCTCATCAATATATAGTTCTGGGAAAATGCACAGATACATGCAAAAAAGTGAAATGGGACCAAATCTTATGCCATATAAAAATAAATTTGAAGTAAATCAAAGATTTGAGTGCAAGACCTAAAACTATAAAAATTCTAGAAGATAACATAGGCAGTAAGCTCTTTCATTTCAGTTTTGGCAATATGTTTTGGACACTGCACCACAACACACACAATGGAGCATTACTCTGCCATAACCAAGAATAAAACCTTACAATTTGTGATAACACTGATGGACCTAGAAGGTATTATGCTAAGTTAAATAAGTCAGTCAGAGAAAGACAATACCATGTGATTTTTCCTATTGACCTGTGGAATCTAAAAAACAAAACAAAATCATACTTAGATACAGAAAACAAGCTGGTATTTACTATAGGGAATGGATGAGAGGATGAGTGAAATAGATGAGGGGGAATAAGACATACAAAATTCAAGTTATAAAACAAATGTGATAGGATTTAATATATAGCATGGGGAATATAATCAATAATACTATAATAATTTTGTATGGTGACAAATGGTAACTGGACTTATCATGTGGATCACTTCAAAATGTAAATATATAAATGTCAAATCACTGTAATATATCTCTAAAACTAAAAAAAATTGATTGTCAATTGTATGTCAATAAAAATAAATAATAATACCGGGGTAGGGGAATCAGGGAGGGAGGTGTTGATGGCTGGGGTGGGGGGGAATGGTGGGGGGAAAACATAGACAACTGTACTTGAACAATAGAATAAAAATAATAAATAATATATGATTATCATGATAGATGTATAGGGGGAGGTTTAGTTTGTCAAGTGTAGTATTCCTAGTCTTTGTTGAACTCTGATTTGATTTAAAGTTTCTTCTATCTGAGTACCTCTCCTGCCTCCCTGTAACTAATCCACCTCCTCCCCCAAAGTATAGACTTCCAGCCCTATAAATTAGTTTTATTTGGAACTTTAGACATGTAGAATTATTATAAGATATGTGATTTTTTTATTTGACTTTTCTTGTACATTTTGTGGGTAAGATTCTTTTACGTTGTATTTATCAACAGTTTAATTTTATGGCTGGATACTATTGTATGAATATTTCACAGTTCTTTTATATGGTTCTACTGTTCATGGATATTGGCCTGTTTTCAGTCAAGGTTAGTACAAACAATGCTGCTATAGATTTTCTTGTACACAACTTGTGTTAAACAAATGTATACATTTCTTTTGTGCCTATATTAGAAATCTAAGTCATGGTAATTATGTTTATTCAGGCTTTTTAGACATTACTGAACAGTCTTTCAACATGGATGCAAAATTCACATTACTACCAGTGGTGTGGGAGAGTTCCAATTTCTCCCTATCATTGCCAACACTGAGTATTTCACTTTTTTAGCCATTCTGATGCTGTGCGGTGAAATTTTTTTAAAATTTTGTATTGTTCTTTCTTTGTTTATTTTGTTTTCCAGGAAGGAGACCACTTTTATTGCTTGCCCAGATGAATGACCAGAATTGGTGGGGCAGGAGAGGTTGGGAACCTGTCCTTGAAAATAAAAGTCCCCTCCACAGATGTGGTCCACATCACCAAAGAAAAGCTTTCTTCAGGCAGCGAAGGCAGATCTGATTCACTCTGAGAGGGGCACCTTGTGCTGCAGGGGAGTGAGATGCAGGTAGAAGATAAAGTCCATGTGGTCAGTAGAGCAGGTCAGTAGAGTGAGGGAGGCCATGTGGAAGTCAGAGAAATGCAAGAAGTACCTGGAGGAGTAGGTGGGAGTGTGGAAGATGCAGCCAGGACAGCCCCAAACCCCATCGGATGTGCCTGCTAACAGCTGAGCGCCACTTGCACTGCGCTGCCTAAGCCAGTCTGCGGCCGTCCAACTGCAGTATAACT
>PVKU01016665.1:0-13826 GCA_004027475.1 Anoura caudifer | reverse complement strand
CGAATCCACCCAGACAGAAATGGCACATCACACATGGAGGAACCATGATTGGATTGACTGCAGGTTTCCCATCAGAAACCATCACGGTCAGAAGAGTTTAATGTCCTGAGAGGCGAGAAAAGTTCAGCTGGAATTCTTTTCAGTATATTCTTCAGGAAAGGAAGTGAAATAAAGGAACACTGACCTTAAGACCTGGTTACAAGAGAGAAGTTCTTCAGGCAGACAGGAGATAATACTGGATTTCTTTACTCTAGCATATATTAGTTATTGCATGGGTTTATTTCTTTTTTCAAAATATATTTTACTGATTATGCTATTACAGTTGTCCCATTCCCCCCTCTTTATTTCCCGCCACCCTGCATACCCCCTCCCACCCGCATTCCCATCCTTTAGTTCATGTCCATGGTTCATACCTATAAGTTTTTTGGCTTCTCCATTTCCCATACTATTCTTAACCTTCCCCTGTCTATTTTCTACCTACCATTTATGCTACTTATTCTCTGTACCTTTTCCCCTTCTCTCCCCCTCCCACTCCCACACTGACAAAGCTCCATGGGATCTCCATTTCTGTGATTTTGTCCCTGTACTTGTTACTTGCTTAGTTTATTTTCATTTTTTTTCTTTTTAGGTTTGGTTGTTAATAGCTGTGAATTTGTTGTCATTTTACTGTTCATAGTTTTGATCTTCTGTTTCTTGGATAAGTCCCTTTAACATTTCAGGTAATCAGGGCTGGGTGATGATGAACTCCTTTAACTTGACCTTATCTGAGAAGCACTTTATCTGCCCTTCCATTCTAAATGACCCCTTTACTGGATAGAGGAATCTTTGATGTAGTTCCTTGACTTTCATGACTTGGAATACTTTCCAGCCCCTTCTTGCCTGCAAGGTTTCTGTTGAGAAATCAGCTGATAGTCTAATGGGATCCTTTGTAGGTAATTACCTCCTTTTCTCTTGCTGCTTTTAAGATTCTCTTCTTATCTTTAATCTTGGCTAAGGTAATTATGATGTGTCTTAGTGGGTTCCTCCTTTGGGTTTCTCTGAACTTCCTGAAAGTCTATTTCCTTTGCCAGATTGGGGAAGTTCTCCTTCATTATTTGTTGAAATACATTTTTAAGTTCTTGCTGTTGCTCTTCTCCTTCTGGCACCCATATGATTCAGATGTTGGAACATTTAAAGATGTCTTGGAGGTTCATAAGTCTCTCTTCATTGTTTTGAATTCTTGTTTCTTCATTCTGTTCTGGTTGAATGTTTTTTTCTTCTTTCTGCTCTAAACTGTTGATTTGAGTCCCAGTTTTCTTCTTGTCACTGTTGGTTCCCTGTACATTTTCCTTTATTTCACTTTTCATAGCTTTCATTTTTCCCTCTAATTTGGGACCATATTTAACCAATTCTGTGAACATCCTGATGAGCACTGTTTTGAACTGTGCATGTGATAGGTTGGCTATCTCTTTTTCGCTTAATTGTGTTTTTTTCTGATGCTTTGATCTGTTCTTTCATTTGGGTCATTTCATGGTCTAGGCGGGCCTGTAATGTAGCAAGGGGAGGAGTGTTAGATATTCAAGGGGCAGGGCAACCCACATCTCTGTGTTGTGACACTGTGTTGGGGGTTGGGTCTGAGAGAGAACTGTGCTGCTTGCTCTGCTCTCTACTGATTTTCAGTCACTTCCCCTTCTACACTCAATCAAATTGGGCCCTTCTGTTGCTGATTCTTAGGTGGGTGGATTTGTGTACATTCTAGGACCCTGTGGGTCTCTCCAGTGAACTCTCCTGTGAGGCTCAGAGTTTCTCCAGGTGCTGCTTCACCACCCACAGATGTTTCAGTCAGAGGCTTTGAGGCTTTATTTCCATGTACTGGAACCCTGGGTTTCTTGGTCTGTCTTGCTCCCCAGTTTTTCCTTCCACCCTATCTGCATGCAAATGTGGGACTGTCCAGTCCATAAGCTCCTGCCATGCTCTGAGTCCTCTCCATCAGGCTGCCAATCTCCACCCCTCCTACAGGTCTGGATGAATGTATGTTCTTTAACTCCTTCGTTGTTAGACTTCCATACAGTTTGATTATCTGTCAGTTCTGGTTTTTTTTTGTTTTGCAATTTGTGGTTGTTTTTATTTTGGTTGTGGGAGGAGGTGCACTGTGTCTACCTACACCTCATGTTGGCTGGAAATCGTGGTTTCACTTCTGAAGCTTTGATTTTGTTCCCTTGTTCTGTATGTTCTTTTTTTTTTGCAGTTACCATGCTGTTTTAATTATTACAGCTCTGTAGTATAATTTGATATGAGGCAGTGTGATACCTTTAGCTCTATTCTTCTTTTTCAAAATTTCTTTGGCTATTGGTGGTCTTGAGTGGTTTTGTATGAATTTTACTATTGCCTTTTCTATTTCTGTGAAAAGTACATTTGAAATTTTGATAGGGCTTGCATTGAATTTGTAGTTTTGGCAGTATACACATTTTAGTGAATTCTTCCTAACTATAAACGCAGAATATAGTTCCATTTATTTGTGTCTTTTCAATTTCTTTTATCAAAGTCTTAGAGTTTTCAAGGTCCAGACTGTTCATCTCCTTGGTCATCATCTGTTGTGTTTGATGTTATTGTAAATGGGATTAAATCTTAATTTCCTTTCCTGATTCTTTTTATATTTTGCATATAGAAATGCTGCTGATTTGTGAATGGTCATTTTGTGCTGCCACTTTACTGAGTTTGTTTTTAAGCTTTTACCATGTTTTGTGGAGTTTTTATATAACAGATTGCATCACCTGCACACAGTTTTGTTTCTTTCTTTCCAATTTGGATCCCTTTGTTTCTTGTCCTTGTCTGACTGCTCTTACTCGGATGGTTAGTGTGTGTTCCACAGGAGTGGGGAGAGTGGGCTTCCCTGTCCTGTTGCTGATCTCAGAAGAGAAACTCTCAGCTTTTCATTGTTGAGTCTGATGTTAACTGTGGGCTTCCACATGTGACCTTTATTGTGCTGAGGTGTGATCATGCCACCCCCAATTTGTTGACAGTGTTTGTTATGAACTGTTTGTTTTGAATGAATGGTGTACTGTCTCCAATGTCTTCTCTGCATCTATTCAAACAAGCTATGTTGTATATCATTTGCTTTATTGTTGTCATGAAAACTCTTATTGATTTTCACATGTTAAAGGATTTTTGACAATTTTCAGGACCGTGTGTTAAATCCCATTTGATCATGGTGTACAAAACTTTTAATGTGCTCTTGAATTATTCATGATAATATTCATTGAGATACTTTGCATCTGTATTCAGCAAGAATATTGGCCTCTTGTATTTTTCTTGTTCTATTCTTTGGTCAATGCCCTCTCTACCATTGTGCATTTCATTCACTTAATTTTTCCACTGTGGAATTTATGGGTTTTATTTTATGATTTCTTTCTCTTTCTTAAATTTGCTATTTGGTCCATGTAATGTTTTCCTGACTTTACTGAGTTGCCTTTCTGTTTTTGTCTTGTAGTTCATGGAACTTCTTTTGAATTATCTTTTGGGTAAACTACTGTTTTCTATGACTGTGGGTTCAGGATTGGGACATTATTATGGTCTTTGGTGATGGCAGAGATATTGATTCTTCCTGATCTTTGGAGTGCTGTGTTCTCTTATTGTATTTGATGTTGCAATCACCTCCTGCAAGCTTGGCCTGGTGCCCTCAGGGGAGAGATCCTTTCTGTTGGTCCTGGGTGTGTTCTGGGGCTTCTGGGATCTTGTGTGGATGGACTGGCTTCGTGCTTGTGGCTCCCTCTTGTGGCAGGATTCTCAGGTTGTAGGTCTGGTGCTCATCTTTCAGTGTATCTGGCCAGTTGGTAAACTCTCTCTGTGTCTTTTTTCTTTAATGCTATTTTTTTAAAAAATAGGCCATGCCTTTTACAGACACAGGCCCCAGTCCCCCATGCCATCTCCAAGGTCCAGCTGACCCGAGTGCAGTCTCAGGCCTCCTACTTGCTTTGTTGAGGGGAACAGAGGACTGTTAGGGTCCTCAGGGGTCCCCAGAACTGAGCCTTGATAATAAGCGAGGCGCTGCTGCTCTGGGCAGGCGAAGATGAAGATGGGGCGGGTTGCACTGGACCCAGCAGGCAGGCAAGGGGTGTGCTGAGGGCTGGGCTGTGCGCAGAGCTCTGGCCAAGCTGCTGGGTGAAGTGTTGCTGCCCGGCCTCCTGAGCAGTCAGGGTGGAAGCAGGGTGAAGGCGCCCAGGCTTAGACAGGTGGTAACTGCTGGTGAAGAGCTTGGAGCAGAGAGGGCAGGGGAAGTGCTTCTGTTTCCTGTGCATCCAGTGGTGACCAGCTCCTGTCCGCGTGCAAACTTCTTGTCACAGGCAGGCTTGTCACAGGCGCGGGTGATGTGAGGTGTGTGGACTTGAAGGAGCTTTGGTGCAGCCTGGGAGGGGAGTGCAGTGGCTCTTGGCGGCGGTGGCCAGGCATAGGATCCGGCCCAGGTGCGGGAGGACAGGGACCAAGGGATGGGGACGGGGAAGGGTGGCGCAGTGCCTGATCGGGAGGCTGGAGCCCACCACGCAGGTCGGAAAGAAGCCTGGCGGCGGGAAGGGGTAGCGTGGCAGTGGCTTTGGGCCGCGCTAGACACCCTGACACAGTCTGGCCTGAGGTGAGGCCTGCGCTCTGGGCCAGGCCTGCCACAGTGCAGGCTATGCCCAGGGGGCGGTACCTGAGCTCCTTGGGGCAAAGTAATCCCTGCAGGTCACCTCACGCATTGGCCCTAAAAGGTGCCTGGCTGGGACTCAGTGAGGTGATGAACTGGAGAAAGACGAGGAGATGCGAAAGACGGTATTGGACAGCTCTCCCCACCCTGAAGAAGAAGGAAGGGGAAGGGACTAGGAAAGAAAGTGTACGAATGACCCACGGACATGGACAACAAGGGGGGAATTGACTATTGGATTGAGGGGGGTGGTGCTAAAATGGGCAGAGGAGAGCAAAAGGGGGAAATTGGGAGAACTGTAATGAAATAATAATTTTAAAATATTTTAAAAGTGAAAAATGGAATAACTGCCAAAAATGAAAGGAGCATACACACCCAGGAATTAGGCAAATGCCATAAATCAGGGCTTATGAAAAAAATGGTGTTTTCTGGGAGCTGGTTTACAAATTCTCCCCCTGATACTTCACACACCTGTGGGGTTTCTGGAGCAAACACACCAAGTCCATCATCTGACACACAGAGCCATCTTTGATGAGAGGAGGCAGCGTTTTTCATGATGGTTTTGTGTTTATTTCTCCCAAACTAGTCTTTTACAATGAAATTTATTGCGGGGATATTAGTTCATAATATTACAGAGGTGTCAGCCCTGGCTGGTGTGGCTCAGTGGGTTCAGCACCGGCCTGCGAAGCAAAGGGTCGCCTGCCCCATTCTTGGTCAGGGCCCATGGCTGGGTCTCAGGCCACATCCCAGGCAGATGGCGTGTCACAGGGAACAAATCTGTGTTTCTGTGGCACATGGATGTTTCCATCCCTCTCTCCATCCCTTCCCCTCTCTGAGAAATAATAAATAAAATCTTAAAAATATTACAGAGGTTTCAAGCACACAGTTCTATGACACATCATCTGTATATGGCAGTGTGTTCACCTTCCGAAATCCAGTCTCTCCTCACCATAGGTTTCACTCTCTTCACCCTCCTCTGTCTCACTCTGACCCCTTCCCCCTGGTGACCACCACGCTGTTGTCTGTGTCCATCCGTCCAAAACTAGTCCTGGTGTTTATTGTTTTAGTCAGCTGTTTAAAACAGATTTGTTGTCTGACCCAAAGACATACACAGTCAGCGAATGTGGAAAATAAAAGCGAGAAAAATGTCTCACATGAAAGTGGACCAGAGATGGAGCGTGAGCCCAGGAGTGGATCCGAACCTGTGAAGTGGGCTGAGCCCCAGGTCACGGGGCTGAGAACAGAGGTCCAGTCAAGGAAAGTCAGCAGTGCAGTGAGGGGAGACACCCAAGTCCAACTGTGGAAAAGCCTCTGCAGCCCCAGCCCCTCCTCTCCCTGCACGGGAACCACGCCCACTCCCTCCACATTCTCAGCAGACTCTTTCCCACAGGTACCCACAGTTTCCCCCAGTGCTTCTTGGCCTCATCAGACTCTTCTCCAGGCTCTGCCTTGCTGACTGGTAGGTGTGTGGTCCCCTGTGCTCAGCTGCTGGCTGCATTGTGGGGTCTTCTCCGACTGTGCCAAGCTTCACACAGCAACACCACGAGGACCACGAGGATTAAGCCAGACACACCCAAGCAGATGAGGTTCCCCACTGTGTAGTCTTGGGGTTGGTAAGCTAGGAATTGTGGGTAAAGAGGTCCCAGAAGTCAGGACTCAAGTCACCCCAGTCCCCCTGCATGCCCACCAGGACACCTGCATCTCATGGACCAGTTCTGATGCTCTGAGCACAGCTCCATAATTGAGTTTCCCCCACTCTCTACTCTTGGAATCTGAGTTGTTTTCCTATTGTCCCAGAGGATCAGCTGCTCCAGAGAAAATGACAACTGATAGGATATGAGAGAAGAGATGCAGGATGGCTTAGGTCATCTCTTTTCTAATCTTCAGTGGGTCTCTCAAACTAATGATACCCAACTCAGTTCCCCGAGGTGACATTTCTGGAGTCTGATCTTTCATTGCTTTGTGAAGCCGAGATGCACATGGGTGACTTCAATTTGTCCTGAATGTCAGGACATGAGGATCTACCTTTTCATTGCTCCACCTCAGCTAGCTCCTTGTGTCTGTGACTTGGGAACATAATTTCCATGCCATGTTCCTTTCTTCTTTCTATCAATCTTTCTTTTTCAAAAAAGAACAAAATGACTGTGTACATCACAGGCATTTTTGGTATCGAGAATTACCAAAATTAACAAAACTTCTAAGTGTTCATTCAGTTTGTAATCTTACTTGGAAGATTGGTAAGAAAGTAGCAAAAAGATAAATGAAAAAATAAAACCTTTAGATGCACACCTGCATGAAAATACAGATCTCCATAGATCACAGACAGGCTCCGATGAAGTGACTTATGAAGTCACAGGCAGTACAGGGAACTCTGGGAGGGGGAAGGTGGGATAGACAGGAGTTCTGATGGGAGGAGTTTTGGAGGATGACCTGACCTAGCTGATCACCTGGTGTCATGGAAAAGGGGCAGAATCCCTGCCATCCTCTCACACCCACATATTGACACAGGACAAGCTCGTCTTGGGATCATGTTCTTTCTCCCACAGGAATTCACTGGCATCAAAGTTGTAAAGTGATTGAGCATTTTCAGATCCTGGATTGGATTCTGCTTTGGTAGATGGGAGAACTGAGCCCCAGATACAGGAAGCTTGTGTTCCCTGTGCCGTCCTCCTGCTGTCCCAGGTGGACACCAGCTCTGAGCTCTGGGCTCCTCATCTGCAGGGGCCTGTCCTGTCCCACCTGGAGCTGAGGGTCCTTCCTTATGACCTGCCCCCAGCACAGCAGGGACACAGGAGGGGCAGGGGTGTGTGGTGAACTCTGATGCCTCCTGCAAATGGTCGGGCTGGACTGGGGCTCTGCCTTCCTGAGCTCTGTCAGGCTCCTTATGTCATCTAATGTCACCGCAGGCCTGTGAGCAGGAGGGAACCAGGGGTGAACAGACATGAACCTGACTTTCAAAGAAGAGAATGGATCATGGACCCCACAGCCAGAGCAGCAGAGCAGGGACCCGAACCAGGTCTGACACCAGCCCTTGTTCCCTGTTCTCAGTGGAGCTTGAGCTGATGGAAAGGATCTGGGTGTCCGAAACTCATATCTTTCCTGTCCCTCCCTGTACAGTGTCACTGTCACTGCTACAGAGGGGACAGTCCCCATTACATCACATCCTGGGGGTCTTCCCTGTGAGGTCCCCTCCCAGGAGCTCAGAGCCAGACTGGAAGGAAATCTAAGCTCTGGGCCACAATTCTCTCCTTTTACACTTGGAGACACTGAGGCACAGAGAAGGGAAGGGCGTGTCTAAGTCAGACCCTCCAGAGGTGCCTGAACTTGCACAGGACTGAGCCCTGTCCCTCTGGACACAGCCAACACCTCCCCACAGAGACCCCCACTTATCCCTCTAAGGGCCTGACTCCATGGGGCTGAGGGGCAGATCCCTAGTGACTTCTGGAAATTCAGGATGGAGGTGAGGGGTGAGTGCTGCCTTCTCCCCACTTCAGCCTGGCTTCCTCCCTAGAATGAGCCCCAACATGTCCCTCATTCATGATCAGCCCAACTGTCACTTGCCTCACCCCTGTACCAGCCTGACACTGTGGTTGGGGAGGGGTGAATCCTCAGAGCCCCTAAAGCCTCATGTGCCCCCTGAAATCTCTCCCTGACTCCCCCCACCCTGGAACACAACCCTATCCTTGAATGTCTGTGGGGACATGTGATCCTCTGAGAGACTCAAACCGCCCTTGGCTGGTCTGTGCCCCCTCTGAGTAAAGGGACCCAGTGACTCACCAGAGGTGCAGGTGGGCCCTTTGGGTAGGGGGCTGGGGTTTCCAGAGGGTCCTGGGAAGGAACACAGAAGGGGGTGAGGGTCTAGGCTGACCCTGGGGTCCCCACCTCACCCAGACTCCTCCTATATCTGTGCTGTGGCTTCTAAGACCCTCTCACTGCTCACCTGGCACCTTCTGTTCCAGGTGGGAGGCAGGGTGGACAGGGTCAGCAGGGTCTCTGAGGGGCAGATCTCTGCTGGGCAGCCATCCGTAGAGCCCTCTCCTTCCCCTTTCAGCCCATAATTCCTCTGGGGACCAGGGCCTGTGCTAACAGCTGATAAAGACAGGGTCAGGGGCCTCACCTGATATCAGGATCTCCAGGGAGGCCCTGGGCTGTGACAGCAGGTAGGGGCTGCTGTGGTTTGTGCTGTAGCACCTGTAGGTCCCCCCGTGGGCTGAGGTCACAGGACCCATGGAGAACTCCGCCTGGTGCTGCTGAGCTCAGGACTGTGATCTGAGACGCAGGGGGGGATCGGCTGCCCCCTCCTTGGTCAGAAGGAAAGTGTCTCTCGGGCTCTATGACTGACACAGCAGGGTCATGTTCTCTCCTGTTGCCACCTTGGGTCTCAGCTGCACAGTGAGGGAGGGTCTGTCAGGGAGCCATCCTAGAGAGAGAGGGGCTGGGTGATGATCTTCTGCCCCCTTAGTTCTGACCTGTGAGTCACCAGGCCCCTTTCTCAGGACCCTCCTTTCTGTTTTCTCTGTGTGTCCACCTTGACCTCCCATCCCCTGTTCTGTCTCCTTCCCTCCCTGGGGACCCCATACACCTTGTCCCGGCCATTACCACCTGAGACCCACAGCAGGGCCTGAGGAGACTCTGGGTCCTGGACTGAACCCGCTGGCTCCTCATCTGCCACCGGGATGTCCAGGGGGTCACTGGAGACCAACCACTTGGAGGAGAGTCTGTGTCCACCATAGCACCTGTACTGGCCCCTGTGGAATCTGCTCACAGTGGAGCTCGGCCTGAGAGAGCCCAGCCTGGGGCTGCAGGACAGAGCTCTGGCGGAGGCCCTGTACCCACTCCTTGGACAGAGCAAATCTGTCATAGCTGATGTCAGAGTGACACTTCAGGGTCATGTTCTGTCCAGAGGCCACAATGGGACCCTGCTGAGTTTGGAGGGAGGGCTTCCCTGAGCCACCTGCAGGGACCAGACAGGAGTGACAGGGGCTGCTCCTCCCATGAACCTTCCTCCTGGCCTGGCCCCCGGGTCCCCCTGTCTCTCTCTCTGTGTGTCTCTGTGGTCCCCTCACCCCACCTCTCACATGGGGCTCCCCTCCTAGCAAAGACCCCCAGTAACCTGTCTGGTACCTCAAAACATGGAAGGACCAGCTTGGGACTTCCTCACCTGAGACCAGGTGCTTGAGGTCGTTACTGGGGAGTGAGCACACCTGGGGTCTGTGCCTGTAACAGCTATAGCATATGAATGTCCACCTGTCACTGGGGGTCACAGGACCCACAGAGAACAGGGTTTGGGACTCCCCACTGGGGAGTCGCTGTGAGTCCAGGGTCCAGGAGAGCCTCTCTTCTTCCTTAGTCAGAACGAACCTGTCAAATGCCTGCCATGAGTCACACTGGAGGGTCATGTTCCCTCCTGAGGTCCCCACAGGGCTGGGCAGGGCTGAGGGGCTGAGTTTGTAGTAGACTCCTAGAAGAGAAGGAGGCAGCATGTGAAATGGAGCTAGCACCTCCCTCACGTCCCCCAGGGCTGGGCTGTGAGGAAGACACTCCTGAGAGCATCCCCCTTCCTGAGGCTACAGCCTGAGGCTGGGACCCCTGAGTGTCCTCTCACCTGTCATCACCAGCTCCAGACGGTCACTGTGCTCTGACCAGCCAGTGGGGCTGAGATAGTAACACTGATATCTCCCTGCAGTGAGCTCTGTCATGTGTGTGGTGGAGAAGTTGGCCTTGTCTCCAGGACTCAGTGGCTTTTCTCTGTTCCAGGGTGTTGGGCTTCCCTCTTTATTCAGATAGAGGCTGACCTGCAGGGTCCCCTGACACCAGATGGTAACATTGCTCCCCCAGGACATCACAGGTCCTGGCTCAGCCCAGAGAGTGGGTTTGGGGAGGGTCCCTGGAAGGAAAAAAGGACTGGGTCACAAGACATTTCCACCCCGAGAGCCCAGATCACAGTCCCAGGACCTTCCCTGATGTCCTCTATCCACTAACCCAGAACTTTTGTTTTCTATCTACAGCTGCCTGATGGGAAAGCCCCTTGTCCTTTATGTGGAGAGGGTCCTGTCATACCTGGGGACAGACTCACCTGCCTGCACTGGGGTCCTCAGGCCCACGTTCAGCCCTGCAAGAGAGTCCCTGTCAGAGATTTGCCCTGAGTCCTGAGCAGAACCCTCCTCCCTGGGAGCCTCCTGAGTCCTGGGGTCCTGACAGAGCAGGACATCCCCACCCCCCTCACATCTCACCAAGGCAGAGCAGGGCCATGAGGGTGGGGGGCATGGTGTCTCCTCTGTGAACCCAACTGTGCACAAGGAAGAGACCAAAGAGTCCTCAGTGTAGACAGACTCACAGGGTGTGGTCACTGGGAGGCTGGCCCTGCTTGTCACAGGGTTGTCACGTCAGCAGCCCCTCTGGATGGAGAATAGCATCTCCTCAAGTGTCTGGCTCTCATTCCCATGATGGAGGAAGAAATAGACCCACAGCCTCCAGAGACACCCCTTGCAGGTGAGTTGACCCAGGGCACTGCCTTCCAGGTCCTCTGTCATGAGGGCTCATTCCCCCTCAGCCCAACTATCAGCCCCTCACTGTGGGTCCTTCCCATGGACGGTGGTCACCCAGGCCCTGGAGACCCTTCAGGAAGATGGCCGTCCCTGTGCCTGCAGAGTTCAGCTCAGCAGACATGGTCTCTTCACTGTGTGACAATGAGCACAAAGGGGAAATACAGGGAAATAGGGGAAGAAAACATGTGCCTTCCCCTGGCCCCAGAGTGTGGTTTTCTTTCTATCCCGGCCACCCTCACCAGTTAGTTTTTTCTTAGCAACAGCATCCACCCCACCTTCCTGGGGAAAAGCCTCTGAGTGATCCCTACCCCCTCAGTGCCCCTTGTTTCCTGGTTCAAGCCTCCTTGTGCTGTGGTCCGGCCTTCAAAATTTAGGCAACACTGACTTGGGCCAGAATTCTGATTTTTCCTTAAAGCAGATATTTACTTAAATACTCATCATCCAATGTCTGTGTATCTTTGAGTGGTAACGTCCTGTCTCTGCCTCGGTCTCCTCATCTGGATGATGTCACAAACTTCAGTCCCCACAGTGGCTGTGGGTCAGTGGTGCTGGTTCATGGCAGGAGACTTCCATTTCCAGACCAGATGAGGAAATGAGTGGGTTGGGATATGAGAGGATCAAGGTGTCCAGGGTCAAGGGCCAGATTGTAGACCCGCTTGAGACCATGACTGCTCTGAAACCAAGCCCAGCCACTCACAACAGCTCTAAAGTACGTAGGCGCAGACATGTGCAGGAAAGAGAAATGTTCCCAAATGGAGAGGGACCCACAGTGGAGAACAGAGACTGACACTGAGTGGCCCCCCAGTGACTGGGACCATCCACAGGTCTCAGGGGGGATATTCCCCCCTGAGTGGTCAGAGAGGGACCCCAGGTCCTCACAGGAAGGGTGTCAGGGAGCAGGTGAAGGCTAGAAATGTGGTCCCTGCCCTGTGGTTCTGTGTGGGCTCTGGGATGTCTCTGCCCACTCCCACAAGTTCATGGTCAGCAGTGAGCAGTCCCCCCTGTGTGTCCTGAAACAGACTGAGTCCAGTGTGTCAGCCATGGCTGTCTGTCCCATGTGTGTGCATGGGGCCCCCATTGGACCAGCCCTGGTGGGCAGAATGCTGAACAGGTGCTGAGCCTGAGAGAGTGGACCTCATGGGGCAAGGGCAGCTGCCACAGCCCCTGGTCAACCTGACTCCCAGGACAGTCCCAGAGAATCTGTGGGAGACCAGGTGTGTGAGGGGAGAGACTCCTACAAGAGTGGACGGTGGAGAAATTCTAATGATGACAGACAGTGCCATGGATGCCATCTACTGACACTGGGGGCTGTCACATGCAATGGAAGAGAGTCGGTGGGAAATATGACAGAAATTTGAGATGATCATGTATAAATATCTGAAAAAGAAAGGGAGGATTCAGATTTTGAGCCAATAATATGAATTGTTTTATGTAGATGAATATAATGAGGTAGAAATCTTAGAGATGAGAAAACCCAATAGATGGACACATGAAAATAATTCTTCCTATCAAGGATGAGACAGAGCTGAAGGTCCAGTTATGACAGCAGAGTGCAACACTGAGGAAATTTCCAGAATTCAGCATAGGGAGACCAGAAGTGAGGACTGAAGGTACTTGGGGACTAGAGTGAGGAGGGCCAGTGTCATACCTATGGTGTCAGAAAGGAAAGAAGTGAGCGTGACATTTAGTAACAGCTCCAGAGAACAATAGTGAACATTTTACAGAGATGAGGAAGACCAACTAGTTGATAGGGGGCAAGTATTTAAAAATGAAATCAGCCCTGGCTGCTGTGGCTCAGTGGACTGAGTGTGGGCCTGCAAACCAAGGGTCTCTGGATCGATTCCTAGTCAGGGCACATGCCTGGGTTGCAGGCCAGGTCCCCAGTGGGGGACATTTGAGAGGCAACCACACATTGATGTTTCTCTCCCTCTCTTCCTCCTTCCTTTCCCCTCTGTCTAAAAGTAAATAAATAAAATGTTAAAAAAATAAAATAGAAATGAAATCTGTAGCATGTCTTCTTGTGGTAAATGAAGCAAAAGAATGGTAAATTAAAATTTAAAAAATCCTCTTTTACACTGAATCATACACAACAAAATGGTTAATATTAAATTATGTGAATTTCAGCAAAAATAAAAATCAAAAAACACTGGCCAGGGGTCCTTTAAAAACGTCCTAACATTATTTTCTATGGAAAAGGAAATTTACTAAAATGACAAGCTCACTGGGACCAGGCTTCCTCACAGCAAAGAGCGACAGCAGAAGACAGCGGGGACACACCTTCCAGGAGCAGATTGTTAGTGAGGATTGTGCACTGAGCCCCATCAGCTCTGCCATCCCAGTTTCTCATCCTCCACTGCTGGGGTTCCTGGGATGGTTGCTCTGAAGTTGTCTGGAGGTGGTTCTGTGTATTCCTGTTTCTTTCAAAACTTTCTGCTCTGGAACCAACCCCTGAATCTCCCATGTGGCTGAAATAAATGACCTTCCTCAGAGCAACTGCACAGCAAGCCCAAGACAGGGGCTTGGGCAGGCCTGCCCCTTCCTGCTGCCCACAGCAGAGAGCCAGCCATGGGCAGCAGAGAAACCTGTGACCCCTGGTAAGCCTGGTCCTGCTGGGTCCT
>PVKU01016664.1:0-13822 GCA_004027475.1 Anoura caudifer | reverse complement strand
TATCACCTCACAGCTGCCAGAATGCCTATCATCAATAAATCAACAAACAACAAGTGCTGGCAAGGATGTGAGAAAAGGGAACCCTTGTGCACTGTTGGTGGGAATGCAGACTGGTGCATCCACTGTGGAAAGCAGTATGGCATTACCTCACAAAACTAAAAGTGGAACTGCCTTTTGATCCAGCGATTCCACTTCTGGGAATTTATCCAAAGAAAGCCGAAACGCTAATTCAAAAGAATACATGTACCCCTAAGTTCATGGTAGTGTTATTTACAATAGCCAAGATTTGGAAGAAGCCCAAATGCCCATTTATTAGTAGATGAGTGGATAAAAAAGCTGTGGTACAGTTACACAATGGAATACTACTCAAATGTAAAAAAGGAAATCTTACCCTTTGCCACAGCATGGATAGACCTGGAGATCATTAATCTAGTGAAATAAGCCAGCCAGATAAAGACAAATACCATATGATTTCATTCATACATTGAATCTAAAGAACTAACACATAAAACAGAGACAGTCTCATAGAAAGCAGGCTGACAGCTGTCAGAGCAGGGTCTGGGGAGGTGGAAGAATTGAGCAAAAAGAAGAAAAAGAAAACAAGTTATTAATACTGACAACAGTTGTGGTGATTGATGGGGGAAGGGGGTGCAGTTGGTGAGGAGGGTATGGGGAGATAAATGTTGACAGACAGAGACATAACTTGGGATGGTGAAACATACAACACAGTACATGGATGATGTGTTGTAGAACTGTGCACCTGAAACCTGTACAATTTTGTTAACCAGTGTCACCTCAATATATTCAATTAAAAAAACTTGAAGTTATCTATATTTTGTACATATATCTACAAAGTTTAATAATATATCAAAATGTCATGGTTCCGGGACAGGAAAAGTGTGCTCTCTTTTTATTTGTCTTAATTAAAAGTGCCAATGCTGCATCATATCAACATCTAGCAATGATAACCTGCTATGCAAAATTAATGATGAAAAAATTTTTAAATTACCTAATAAAAAATTATATACCCATAGTAAGGGATCAATTACTTTAAAAAACTGTCTCCATGGCAAGCAACATTGATTTTTCATTAGGTACTTTAACACACCAGTTTGTTATTTGAATGATACAAACAGATAACAAGTTTGTTCTCTTGAATGACACATATCTTGTCAGAGCTAGATTTTACCCTCTGCTATACTGCTAGTATTCTGGAAACATGTGAAATTAAAGTGGGGCTGAAATCTTCTTTCAGATTAGAGAGAGACAAAAAAATCAGATTTTGAAAATGTGTAAGGACAAAGGACACTGAAAAAGTGGCAGACTTCATTCTCATCTTAGCATGCACAATTCCCAGATTCTATATTCCACGAGTACTTAGCCCAGCAAAAACATAATCTGCCAATAAAGCATGATTCTAACCACAGAGTAATTACCAAGAGGGAGAGAGACACACAGAGAGACAGAGACAGAGACAGAGACAGAGACAGAGAGAGAGAGAGAGAGAGAGAGAGAGTGTGTGTGTGTGTGTGTGTGTGTGTTTGGGAAGGAGGGAACAGTGGGGGTAGGGGGAGGTGGGGCAAACACAAAGAAAACCAGAAACTACAAAATAAGGCAGGAGAAATGACCTACCAATAGCACTGGTAAAAGGCGTGGTGGAGGTGGAGCAACCAAGTATTTTAGTTAATAGTAAGTCAAATGAGATAAGGTATGAAATGGTTGGGAGAAAACTTAAATCATAAAGACTCAAAAACAGAAAATTGAGAACTAGAAAGGAAAGAATGCAGTTCTCCTATGCAATATGGAGTGCTACTGATTTCACTCTAGGTACCAACTTTTGTAAATATATAAAAAAACTCAAACAAATTCTTAGAAAATGGCCAGAATGGTAAATGATGTACTTATTAGCTAGCTTAGTAGTGATTCTCAGTCTGAATAATTAAAATGCCAGAGAGAATTTTGCAGGTTTTCAAATAACTGAAGGCCTATCACAAGAAAGGATCACATTTATTCAAAATATCCTCCATGGAATATACTGTATTTTGCTGTGTATAATGTGCTCCCATGTATAATGCACACCCACGTTTTGGACCCAAACTTTCAGGAAAACTTTTGTTTTAATTTTTTTATTCAATTTTTATTTATTTATATTTAGAAACAAAACTGATTATCCTATTTCAGGGTATTATTTTGCATATGGATATCATTATTACTTTCAAAAATTACATTTTTAATGCATAAGCATAAATAAAAGATGAAAAACATTTATACAGATAAGGAATTGGCACTACCCATGTATAATGCACATCCTTATTCTTCCATCAAAAATTTGGCCAAAAAAGTGTGCATATACATGGCAAAATACTCTAGTTAGAACTGGCAAGTGGAAGCAATAGATTTTGTCTTAAAATAAAGACAGACTTTTTTTTAATGATCAGAGGCCTCACAAAGGCAGAATAAAGTGCCTGAGAGAGAGTTCTCCAACAAGCATGGACAGAATAGCCCCTGACAGATAAGCACTGCATTGGATAGTAAATCCCTCACAAACCTAAAAGACTAATCCTTAGGTCTAATTTTGTTCATGGGATATTGTGCGGATATATGAAATATAATACAGTATTCTTTTTAATTACACTGATCTATAAATATTAGTAATAAAAACATTTTAATTACACTCTATAGATAAAAGACATGTTATATAAGATACTTTCATCAAAATTCAAAAACAGAATTTCTTACTCATGTGTGTAGCTCTAGGCCTAACACAGTACCTGAGACAGAATACTGAAAGAGTATGTACAAATCTATCTCACTAGATCAATATAGTTCACTTTTGTCAGGGATCCTTTCTTTAATCTTCATAAAGTTCTGAAAATAAAATAAATATATCATTTTTTGATTATCTTCTAAATATCCCATTTATCTTTCAAAAATATTCAATAAGCACCTACTATGCCGGGTACTGTTCTAGATCCTGAGGATACAACTGTGAAAAAAATAAATAAATAAAGTTCCTGTCCTCAAAGACTTTACATTGGGGGTATAGGGAGGAGACAGACAATTCACAGATACATACAATGTATTGTCATACAGACAAGCGGTCCAAAAAAATAATGCAAGGTAAAGGGATAAAGTATAAAGGGACAAATGAAGGGAAGTAAGGAAAAGAAAGGAATAAATAAATATACAAGTATCTTAAGATCATCACGGAAGGATTCTGATAAAATGATACAAACAGGGATCAGATTTAAATACAGAATCAAAATGGAGTGCAAGCAAGCATTTTGGCTATCTGGAAAAAGGACATTGTAGCCCAAAGTACCCAACAGAAAAGGCTTGAGATGGGTGCTTACTTCATATATGAGGAAAAAGAGTCCAGTGGGGTTGGACAAAGTGAGCATTCATAAACATTCAGATTTCTAATCTCTCATCCTTGTAAGGATTTAAAATCAATGGCTTCAATGAGCTTTGACAAATTTAATGTCCAGATGGCTATGAAGTCATTCAAACCAATGATTTTGAAGGATAAATATAAAATTACATCAATCTCTGAATATACTGTGTTAAGGATACAACTAATAATAATGGCCTTGAAAAGCATAGGGCTGACCATCTTAGGGGATCATTCACTTCCAGTTGTTATCTGGGAGGCAATGTACACACACTAAGAACTCACAGAAGCCACAGCAATGCAACAATCAAACGTTATAAGAAAGTCTCCCTCCAAAACTGAATTCTCTTAATACTTTAAATAACAAATTAAATCAGCACTAATATAAAAGTTATAATTGCTCCTCCTAACATGTTCATCATATGAGTTTTTATTTTTTTAATTAGAACTTTCAAAATAGTAATAAAATGATTTTAAAGAAGCTAATATCCAGTACATTTCAAAAACTTTTACTCAAGTTTCTTAGAGGCTTTAGAAATTCAGAAAAGATAACAGATAAAATTTAATCCAAGCTTCCATTTTCAGTAATCTTGAGAAGGAAGAGGTGGAGGTGGCAGTGGGAATTTAAAATTAATTTTAAATATGTTAACTCAGTAACTTGAGAACACGAATATACACCCACATCTGCTCCTACAAAATTTTCACTTTACATTCAAGAAAAATATCTAATTTGCATTAGCCATGTTTCTATGGTTCTGTACTCAGAATACTCTTTTAAAAATCCAAATTCCAGGCGTAGGTAAACACGGCTTGCCTCCTCGCACAACCACATCAAAATTACAACTAAAGTACAGAAAAACCATCACTCATAACCATCAGAATTGAGTTGAACGGAAGTCTGAAAACCACAGAATTAAAGAGCCACATCCATCCAGACTGGTAGGAGGGGCAGAGACACAGAATGGGCTGGTCCCACATCCACATGTGGTAGATAAAAATTTGGCAGGGATATCTCCAGAGTGAGGAGTCCCAGCCCCATACCAGGCCCCCAGCCCAGGGTTCCAGTGCCAGTAAGATAAGTCCCCATAACTTCTGGCTGCAAAACCCAGCAGGGATTGAGTGGATGGAAGAAAATGCTGGAGTCTCAAGTAGTTCCTCATAAAGAATCCACATAGGGCCTCACCTACTCAGACTCACTCTCTCTGAGTTCCAGCACAGGGGTAGCAGCGTGAAAGGCACCAGTGGCATATGGAGAGGAACTGAAGTGTCTGGCATCAAGGCGAGAGCTGGCGGACAGCTTTTTCACAGACAGAGGGGAAGGCAGAGGCATATGTCCTTTTTCTGAACCCTTCCCCCACAGTCACAGAGCTGGCAGGCAGGTGGCATATCTGAGACTCCATCAACCTGGCTAACACTGTTTGGCCCTGCCCTGGATATTCCAGTGAGACTCCACCCCACCCAACTTATGGGCCCACCAAAACTGTTAACAGTGACTTTTCCATATGAATAGTTGATCTTGGCACATGCTTCATAACTTACTAAGTCCTTTCAAATAAGGAACAACTGGCCCCAGCGAGCCCCCAGCCACCCCCGCCTACCTCTTGCTAAGTGGCTCCAGGCCCCACACTAGCAGCAGCCAGCCTAGATTCACAGTTTGGCATGACTGGGAATGTCCAAGCCCAGCACAAGTAGCAACCATCTCAGACTGCTTTATAGTTTATGCAAGGTGGCCCTAGGCAAAACACAGGTGGGAGCTGAACTTGGCCTGTACCACGCAGGTAACCCCAGGGCCAGCTTATCCAGTGGACAGCTACAGACCATGTCAGAGTATCACTGCCCTGCCCCTGCACAGCTGATCCTCCACAGAGGGCAGAGGTTGGTGGTCAGTGGTCACAGCAAATCCTTGCAGCTGACTGGCCTGGGTAAAACCCTCCCATTGACCTGCCAACAGCAACCAAGATCAACCACAAGACGGGGGAGTACTCAGTCCACAAGAAGGGCACACCCCAAGTACCCAGCTTAGGGGAGGTTGTTCCAGCGGACCCTACAGGAAACCTACTACATTAGGCCACACTACCAAGACAGGGAGTCATAGCAGCTCTACCTAATACATAGAAAAAACACAGAGGGGCTACCAAAATGAGCAATGACACGTGGCCCAAATGAAAGATCAGATCAAAAATCCAAAAAAAGAACTAAACAAAATAGAGATAAGCAATCTATCAGATGCAGAGTTCAAAACACTGGTTAAGGATGTTCAAGGAACTCAGTGAGGACCTCAGCAGCATAAAAAAGATCCACTCAGAAATGAGGGAGACACTAATTGAAATAAATAACAATTTACACGGAAACAACAGTAGAGTGCATGAAGCCAAGAATCAAATCAATCATTTGGAACATAAGAAACCAAAAAACAACCAACCAGAACAAGAAGAAAAAAGAACCCAAAGAAGCAAGGCTCGTGGAAGCAGTCTCTGGGACAACTTCAAGAGGTCCTACATTCACATCATAGCAGTATCAGAAAAAGACGAGAAAGAGCAAGAAATTGAAAATCTTTTCAAATTGAAAAGATAACGAAATAAAACTTCCCTAATTTGGTGAAGGAAATGACATGCAAATACAGGAAGCACAGAGAGTCCCAAACTAGATGGATGCAAAGAGGCCCACTCTAAGACACATCATAATGAAAATGCCAAAAGTTAAACATAAAGAGAATCTTAAAAGCAGAAAGAGAAAAGAAGTCAGCAGGGGAGAAAAGCAGAAGGGGAGTTCCCAAAAAACTGTCAGCTGATTTCTCAAAAGAAACTTTGCTGGCTAGAAGGGATTGGCAATAAATACTCAAAAGTCATGAAAAGCAGGGACCTACAGCCAAGACTGTTCTACCCAGCAAAGTTATCATTTAGAATCAAAGAGCAGATAAAAAGCTTCCCAGACAAGAATAAACTAAAGGAGTTCATCATCACCAAACCATTATTATACGAAATGTTAAAGGAACTAAAAAGGAAGTAAATCAAAACTATGAACAATAAAATGGCAATAAATACATAAGTGAATCTAAAAAACTAAGCAAACAAGAAGAACAGACACAGAATCATGGAAACAGCGTTTTGATGTTTGCCAGATGGGAAGGTGGTGTGGGGGAATAGGTGAAGAGGTGAGGGGATTAAGAAGTACAAATAGGTAGTTACAGAATAGCCATGGGATGTAAAGTACAGGAAATGGAATAACCAAAGAACTTATATGCATGACTCATGGACATGAACAGTGGTGAGGGGTTTGCCTGAGGACTGAGGAGTGCTGGGTAAGGGGGGGCAAAGGGGAAAAAAGTGGGACAATTGTGATAGCATAATAAAATATAATTAAAAGAAATAAAAACTGAAAAAAGAAGAAATCCAATTCCACTGCAACAAAAATACATACATTGGAAAATTCAACTATTGTAGTTTATTACAAAACTTCAATCAATTCAAAAAGGGAGGCAAAAATAGGTTATTTGCATGTTAGCAATTAGTTATAGCAAAGGTTACTAATTAAGAATAATCACACCCACTTAATTTCATAAAATAAAATCACTACCACAAAACAGCATATCAAATCCATGATTATCATACAAACCACTTATCACTTAAAAAAATCACAATACATGTAATTATAAAAACTGAAAACTTTTCAGCCAATTCCTTTATCACCCTATATTTTGAACCCAAGAAACAGCAGTGATTCTTCTTACCCGAAGAACAGTGGTTCTTAAACATTTTGGTCTCATGATCTCTTTACACTTTTAAAATTACAGAGAACTGCAAGGAGCTTTTATTTAAAAGCATTACATCTACCAATATATGCCACATTAAGAATTAAAACTGGGAAATTTTAAAATTATTAATTTTCAATAATAAATCCACTATAACTTAACATAACTACCCCCTTGAAGAGAGGATAATCAAAAAGAGGAATTTATTGATAAAAATAAGTGGAAAGTCCAACAGTGGAGCTATCTTTAGGCATAGCTGAGCCCATGAGTTCAAATAATGGCACCAGGCTCCTCTTCTTTTCACTGCTTTTCCTTAGTTTGCTTTTAGGCAGGCCTTCATCATGTGGCAACAAAGATGGTCCACAGCAGTTCCAGGCTTACATTATTCGGACAGCTAGTGAAGCCCAAGAAAAGGGCCTGCCCTTCTCTCCCCCAGCACCATACTGCTCCATAAAAATGACTAATCTCCCCCAGCATGGGCCATATCCCCACTGCAGGGCAAGGATGGGCAGAGCTCCATGACTAATAACCTCACTTGAAACTAAACACACTATTTTTAAAATTAAAACATACATATATTTTTAAAATTAAAACATACATATATTTTCACCAAGAAAATGAAATTTTTGTGGGAAGACTAACACTTTTCACTTTTTTCACTTTTTTTTTCCAAATACTATTAATGTCTGGCTTAGAAGACAACACACTGATTCTCATATCTGCTTTTACATTCTACTGTTGTGATATGCTGTTTTGGTTGAAATATACGAAGAAATCAGTTTCACACAGATAATATGGTTAGAAAAATGGGGACTTCACAAATCCTATGAAATATGAAAGGGTCTCAGGAAAGGCCAAAAGTTCTTACACTGCACCGGAGAACCACTGTTTTAAAAATTTAAAAGATATTTATTAGGTGCCCAATTCAAAAGCAAAGTCAATATTCATCTTCTCAAAGATAAGACCTAATAATTACATTGTAAAACTCTACACTACTGAGTGCAAATAGCATAGCCCAAATGGCAAACTGAGCAGATAGGTGTGGTTACAGCATCATACCACAGAACTCTCTCCTAAAAGAAAACTGGGAGTGCAGATGAAATGCTGATATGGTAGCCCACAATATGGGAGCCCACAACAAAATATTTTTTTTAAAAAATATTTCATTTATGTATTTTTTAAGGGAGAGGGTAAGGGTGGGAGAAAGAGAGGAAAACATCAATGTGTGCTTGCCTTTCACGTACCCCCTACTGGGGACCTGGCCCACAACCCAGGCATGTGCCCTGACTGGGAATCAAACCAGAGACCCTTTGTTCATGGGCTAGCACTCAATCCAGTGAACCATGCCAGCCAGGGCCAAAATCCTATATTTAATATACATTTTACATTCCAATTCGTAACTGAAGAGTTAAATTATCTAGGAAAGGGTTCTTCTGCCTGCCAAAGGCCACCCATGCAGTTACTCGTAAGTGGTTTCACATTCTACTTAATTATGAAACAAATTAAAGAATGAAACACAGTAAAAACTTTAAACTTACAAGACCACCAAACCCTCCTCCCCACTTTAGAACAGGGGTTAAAATCTGGTTCCTATGTTTTAAGTACTGTTCCCTTTCAGATGGACTAGTCCTCTAAACCAAACTTAAGAGGACTTAGAGGAAAGTCAGCCTTTCCTTGAAGCAGTCTGGTATTGTGGGAAACAAACACTAGACTGAACTGCAAAAACCCAGGGGTTTTCAGATTTCTAGTCTAATGTTATCTTACTTCATTCATTACTTACATAATCCTGGGCTAGCATTTTATTTCTCTCTAAGCTTCAGCTTTCCATTTTCAAAACAAAGGCACTGAGCCATATGGTCTGAATAAGTGGGTCATTTTTAGGGAAAAAATGCTAAGCTCTCACCGTCATTGCACTCCCTCTCCTCCTCTCATTTCCAGAAAGTTTTAGTTCATTGAACTTTAAAATAAGTATGTAATAAAAATTATTTCTCCTCAAAGTCCTTTTCAAGAGCCATAGAATATCCTTTTCTGAACATTCAAGAGCAAATCTTAAACCTTTAGAAGAAACAAATAGTAATCGAATTTTAAAAAATGTTTCATATACCTTTCCCAAATTGCCAGACCTTAAGATCTGTTATATTTTTACCACTGTTAAGTGATTACTATTGCTGTGCCTGTCTGTTTTCCAGACAAGGATTCTACCACAGCTATGTCTACCTTTTCCCCAGATCAAACCACAAGCAGTTACAAAGTATCTACTAATTATCACATTATATAACTGCATACTATATCACAGGGCATATCAACTGAAACTCACAAGCAAACAAGTCTCAGTGTAGGTCAAACCCAATTATGGCAAACATAAAAGTTCACTTTAAAAAAACCTAAGATACAAAAACAAAAATCAATGAACAATGTGTCCAGCATTTTGACAAGTCCTTCCTAGTTGCACCTTCCTCCCATATCCTGACTGCTGAGAGATGGCCCTGATATATATTCGGTATATATGTACCAAAAATATTACCTTCCCTTTTCCTCTGCCCTGCCAAAGTCCAAATTCAGGCATTTCACAACTCACTCTTAAAACAAGGTTTTTTTGTTTTTTTTTTTTAACCCACTAACTAACCTTCCTTGTCTCCAAAATGCTACTGTCTAATCACACCTATGGTGTCTCTACACACCATAGTATCAGTCTTAAAAAGAGATCTGGTCAAGTTACTCCCTTGCTTTAATAATTTTCCCCTCTGTCCATAACCTAGTTCCCAAAATGTCCAAACACTTTGGCATGGCAACAAAACCACTTTTTAAAATGTAATACCAACAGTAACGACCTGGATTCAAAAACCTCTCCCTGACCATAACAAAGTCATAATTACTCACAGAATTTTACTGTTCTTCCAAGTTTGGCTATTCAATGTTATCAGCAACTTAGAAACTTAATACAATCCAGACTGGTCACTGCAAGTTTATGAAAAAGTTTTCAAAATTGTACCAATACTTTTCATAGTCTTCCCGTTATAAACAATTAAACTTTTTAAAAAGGTAAAATAAGTACATGAGATATCATTAAGGAAATTAATATAAACATATAACAACTGTCACACTGACAATTTCTTATAAAATATACCCAAAAGGTCCTAAGTCATAGGACTAAAAGTACTTCTTGTTGCATTTAAAAGTGTATCACAGATGTCACCATCATGGCAGGATGAGTGTTCCCCCTTTCTTTCCCTTTGATTTACAACTAATTAGACATCCATAACTGAAAAAGAAAAAGAAAGCCTCCGCCCAACTATCAGCACCCCCAAGAAATCCATCCATCTGTGTGTCCTGAAAGTTGGGAAGATGGGGCCCAGAGAGGTGGGGAGCTGGTCAATGATGGCAGAGAAGATGCTGCCTAGTACAGCAGCAAGCCAGAACAACCTTTCTGGAAAAGAGGTGGAGGGTCAAGGCTGCGAGTGGGGATCTGTGATGGCCATGAGTACTACAGCTGAAGGGACCAGTGGCTCTCCCTGAAGAAAGATCAGTGACTGGGGGAAGAGAAAGGGAAGTAGGCAGACAAGGAAAACTGAAGGAAAAGTGTCTCCCCACTGTCTGCCCCAAGAGCCAAGATTACCCAGGGAAACCTGGGACCCCTCCACTTGAAGACCCCCAGTAGGTGGTGGGTGAATCCAAAGCCCCAAGTGCTAAGGACACACCTTCCTGGGCTTTGCCACCACACTTTGCCTTTTTTTTTTTTTTTTAAATGCCCCTACTCCCAAACTTTGTAGCAAGTCAACTCCAGTAAGAAAAACAAAAACTTGTGCTATAACACAGCCCTCTAGAAAACAAAAAAATGCATAACTACTTGGACTGTTAAAACTAAGAAAAGTGTCATTTTCTAGGACAGACCACAGGTCAGGATACAAAACAACTCTCCATAAATTTAAGATGAATGAAATCATACCAAGTATGATTTCACCTTCTCTGACCATAATGCTATGACTAGAACTCAATCACAAGAAGAAAAGTGAAAAAACACACGAAGACATGGAGGCTAAAAAACATGTTACTAAACAATGAATGGGTTAACAATGAGATCAAAGAAAGAATCAAAAGATACCTTGAAACAAACAAAAATAAGAACACGACAATCCAAACTCCGCAGGACACAGAGAAAGCAGTCCTAAGAAGGAAATTTATAGCATTATAGACCCATCTTAAAAGACAAGGAAAAGCTCAAATAATCTAACTTTACACTTAAAGGAACTTGAAAAAGAACAAGCAAAACCCAAAGTGAGTAAAAGTAAGGAAAAATAATAAAGATCAGAGCAGAAATAAACAAAACAGAGTATAAAAAAATACAAAATATCACTGAGTCCAAGAAATGGTTCTCTGAAAAGATAACAAGAATGACAAACCTTCAACCAGACTCAAGGAAAAAAAGAGAAAAAACCCAAATAAATAAAACTGGAAATGAAACAAGTAACTGACACCTTAAAAATATGAAGGTTTTTTAAGAAAGTACTTATTTCGAACAACTATATGCCAACAAACTGGACAATCTTGACAAAATGAATACATTCCTAGAAACATACAATCCTCCAAAACTGAACCAGGAAGAAACAGAAAAAATGAACACACACATTACAATTAGTGAAACTGAAACAGTAATCAAAAAACTCACCAACAAACCCCTGGTTTCACAGGTGAATTTTACCAAACATTCAGAGAAGAATTAATGCCTCCTCCTCTCAAACCATTCCAAAAAATTCAAGAGGAGGGAAGACTTCCAAGCTTACTTTATGAGGCTAACATTATCCTCATCCCAAAACCACACAACACTACAAAGAGAGAAAATTAAAGGCCAATATACCTGAACATAGATAGTAAACTACTTAACAAAATAGCAGCAAACCAAATACAGCAATACGTTAAAAAGATCATATACCATGATGAAGTAGGATTTATTCCAGGGATGCAAGGTTGGTACCATATCCGCAAACCAACAAATGTGATACACCACATTATGAAACTGACATAAAAAACACATGATCATCTCAATAGATGAATAAAAAGCTTTTGATAAAATCCAGCACCCACTTATGACAAAAACTCCCAGCAAACTGGAAATAGGAGAAACATACCTCAGCGTAATAAAAGCCATATATGACAAACTCACAGCCAACATCACCCTCAATGGGCAAAAACTACAAGCATCCCCCTTAAGATCAGGAACAAGACAGGGATGCCCGCTTTCACCACTCTCATTCAACACAGTACTGGGAGTCCTAGCCCCGCGATCAGACAAAAAGAAGAAATAAAAGGCATCCAAATTGGAAAAGAAGAAGTAAAAATACTATTATTTGCAGATGTATACAGAGAACCCTAAAGAATCCACCAAAAAGTATTAGAACTGTTTAGATTAGTATTAGAACTAGATAAATTCAGTAAAGTAATAGCACACAAAATATATATACAGAAATCAGCTGCATATTTATGCACCAACAGTAAACAATCAGAAAGGGAAACTAAAAATGAATCCCATTCACAATTTATTCAAAAAGAATAAAATGCCTAGAAACAAATTTAACCAAAGATGTAACAGACTTGTGCTCAGAAAATTGTAAGGCACTGCAGAAAGGAAGTGAAGAAGATACAAATAAGTGGAAGCATACACCGTGTTCATGGATAGCAAGAATTAACATCATTAAAGTGTCCTTGCTACCCAAAGCAATCTACAGACCCAATGAAATTCCTATCAAGATACCAATGGCGTATTTCACAGAACCAGAACAGATATTCCAAAGATTTATACGGAACCACAAAAGACCTCAAATAGCAGTAACAATAGCAATCTTGAGAAAGAAGAACAAAGTTGGAGGAATCATGCTACCTGATATCAAGCTATACTACAAGGCCACAGTAATCAAGACAGCATGGTACTGGCACAAAAACAAACATATAAATCAACAAAACAGAACAGAGAGCCCAGAAATAAACCTATGGCTTTATAGTCAATTAATATATGACAGAAGGGGCAAAAACATGCAATGGAGTAATGATAGTCTATTCAATAAATGGTGCTGGGAATATTGAACAGTTACAGGCAAAAAATGAAACCACACCACTTTCTTATACCACACGCAAGTACAAACTCAGAATCGACTGAAGACTTAAGTGTAAAACTTGAAACCGTAAGAATCCTAGAAGAAATCATAGTCAATAAAATCTCTGACATTTCTTGTAGCAGTATTTTTTTCTGATATATCTCCTCAGGCAAGGGCATAAAAAAATAATATTAAACAAGTGGGACTACACCAAACTAAAAAGTTTTTACGCACAGCAAAGAAAACCATCAACGAAATGAAAAGACAATGTACTGAATTAGAGAACATTCACCAGAGATACATCTAATAAGGGGTTAATATCCAAAATTTATAAAGAACTTACAAAACTCAACACCAAAAAAAAAAAAAAAACCAAACAAACAAAAAAAAAACAATCCAATTAAAAAATTGGCTAAGGACCTGAATAGACACTTCTCCATAGAGGACATACAGGTTAGCTAATAGACACATGAAAAGATGCTCAAAGTCACTTATCATCAGAGAAATGCAAATTAAAACCACAATAAGATTATCACCTCACAGCTGCCAGAATGCCTATCATCAATAAATCAACAAACAACAAGTGCTGGC